>JABSNV010000910.1:0-176460 GCA_024085815.1 Flaveria linearis
GCCCTACTTTAATCTTTGCAACATGTTTCTTTTACTCTTAAGTTCATTGTATTTTTTTGTTTAGTGTTTGATATTAAAAATCTATTCAAATCAAATCGTGTTGTATAATACTGACGAGAATTCACCCTACGCAATAAGTCCATAACCTCAACAAATACATTGGTGGATCATGATAAGGCTGGTGCAACCAAACCACTTCATAGTCACTTTTGTGCTACATTGAAGGGCTCGAAGCCGAAGCAAGAGATCTTCCGAAAGTTGAAGAGAACAACAGCTGTGAGAGACTATCTTCCGAAGACAAAGGTCTGAGCTTCCGAAGACAAAGCTGAGCTTCCGAAACAACAGTCTGAGCTTCCGAAGACAAAGTCTGAGAGCTTCCAAAGGAAAGTCGTTACAAAAGCTTCCAAAGAAGTAGTCTGAGAGCTTCGAGAGACAAAGTCTGATGAAAGAGCTGAAGACAAAGTCTGCTTCTGAAGACAAGAAGACTCCAAGCCTCGAAGAAGCAGTCTTCCGAAGAATAAGTGGCCTTCGGAAGAAGTTATTCTGTCGAAGAACTTTATCCTTCGGAAGACATTGCTATGTCCAGTTGATAAAAGTATGGTTCCTGACAGTCCGCTGCAGACCTCTGATACAGCATGGGCATTCCTAAAGAGCACATGTTGTTGACCATACTTTATTCTACTGTTCACCTTTTTATGATAGTACATGTTACCAACTTTAGTTGGTGACAAAAGGTAAGTCAGGGACATGTGTCCTGACTACCAACTCTCAGCAAAATGTCTGAAAGAAAAGACCTAGAGTCTTGTAGTATAGATGTAGGGTTAGAGGGTGTCCAGCTGGTATCAAAGTATACGATGGACTGTAGGTAGTATATATATCTTCTCCATGTAACTCTTTAGATAAGCGACTTTGAGTCCAAGAGTCTTGTAATCCTTGAGTGAGAAAGCAATATATAAAAGTACCTTGAAATTTACTGCTGTGTTAATTTTCTTACTGCTGTTACTTGTTTATTGTGATCAACTCTTCATAGACTACTTGCCGAGGTTGTTCACAGTGAGTAAGAGAAAAACCACCCACATATTCGATCCTGCAATTGGAATCAGAGCTCCAGGCTCTTGATTGTGAGATCTTACCATCCCAAATAACCTGTTTTTCACTACTCACTACAAACCACTCACTCAAATGGTTGCTTCTCCAAGGCTGATATGGAAACTGGGTACCATGACAAGTCCCCATGATCACCCCTGAAGACTTTGACACATGGTGGCTCAGAATGGAAGGCTTCATCAAGTGTTAAGATTCAAGGATGTGGGAACTCCATTGTCAATGGTCCTTTCATACCAAGAACACTTCTGCCACTGGTAATCGCAATCATTCCAAAAGATGTTATGATTACTCAGAAGAAGACAGTGGAAGAGAATAGAGCTGGATCAAGGGCTACGATTCTCTCCAAACGGCTCTCCCAAACTCCGTCTACAGGACGCTTCAAGAAGTGCAAAACTGCCAAAGATTTATGGGAAGCACTGAAGCTGATGTATGAGGATCCAAGGGGAAACCCAAGAGAAAAAGAAAGCATCTCTTGAAGCAAGCAGTTTGAGACTTTACGTCAAGGATGGTGAGACCTTGACTCAATATACTTCAGGTATGTTGAGCTAGTAGATACTCTGGAGGATATTGGAGTTGCTCTTGAGAACAGAGACATAGTTAGGAAGTTCATGTCTTCACTTCCTAAAATATGGATACATTACTGTGTTGTAATCAGAGAACTTCGGAACGTAAGACTCTTACTAGACAGAGTTGTATGGTATCCTAAGTGCATTTCCAGATGGAGATGAACATGCAGAACTCCTCTGGTCACTCAATAACCAACAGAGTTCAGCCTTCACGTGGTTGAAAGGGGAAACCATAGAGAACCACAACATCAGTTGCTATGTTACCCTGACAACTCACACAGCGGACCTTACATTACTCTACCTGAGACTCCAAAGTCTCAAAAGGTTCAACACAACTCTTCTCAGGATGTGTGCCTTGGTCTCTGAAGGGGACACTCTGGTGATTTTCAATACTGCTTTGATGATCTTGAGTGCTTCAGTCCAGATGATGTGGAGTATATGGATATTGTCCAGCAGATGACACTTTTAACTTACAGAGCGAAGAAGAAGTCTTCAAGAGAACTGGAAGGCAATTCCCTCAAAACCCAGTCAACGGCAAGTTTAGGGTTTGATAAGAGCAAAGTAAGGTGTTACAACTGCAACCAACTTGGTCACTTTGCTAGGGAATGCAAGGCTCCCAAGAACAACCGGGAACCCACAGGCCTCCACACATCCCACTGCTTCAAGCATGAATAGAAGTCAACTGAACAACTGCTGTGGCTCAAGAAGTTGACTGGAGCTTCATGGTACAGGATGTGACTCCTGCTCAAGCACTCATGGCGGAACAAATGATGATCAGGTATATGAACATCTTTGTACTGCTGCCTGTAGACTGCGACTGGGACTGCGACTGGGACTGCGACGGGACTGCGACTGGGACTGCCACTGCGACTGCCACGGCGACTGCCACGGCCACTGCCACGGCCACTGCCACGGCCACTGCCACGGCCACTGCCACGGCCACTGCCACGGCCACTGCCACGGCCACTGCCACGGCCACTGCCACGGCCACTGCCACGGCCACTGCCACGGCGACTGCCACGGCGACTGCCACGGCGACTGCCACGGCGACTGCGACGGCGACTGCGACGGCGACTGCGACGGCGACTGCGACGGCGACTGCGACGGCGACTGCGACGGCGACGGCGACGGCGACGGCGACGGCGACGGCGACGGCGACGGCGACTGCGACGGCGACTGCGACGGCGACGGCGACGGCGACGGCGACTGCGACGGCGACTGCGACGGCGACTGCGACTGCGACGGCGACTGCGACGGCGACTGCGACAGCGATTGCGACTGCGACTGGGACTGCGACTGCGACTGCGACTGGGACTGCGACTGGGACTGCGACTGGGACTGCGACTGGGACTGCGACTGGGACTGCGACTGGGACTGGGACTGCGACTGTGACTGCGACTGGTACTGCGACTGGTACTGGTACTGGTACTGGTACTGCGACTGGTACTGGTACTGCGACTGGTACTGGTACTGGTACTGCTACTGGTACTGGTACTGCTACTGCTACTGCTACTGCTACTGCTAGTGGTACTGGTACTGCTACTGGTACTGGTACTGCTACTGGTACTGCTACTGCTACTGCTACTGCTACTGCTACTGCTACTGCTACTGCTACTGCTACTGCTACTGCTACTGCTACTGCTACTGCTACTGCTACTGCTACTGCTACTGCTACTGCTACTGCTACTGCTACTGCTACTGCTACTGCTACTGCTACTGCTACTGTACTGGTACTGGTACTGGTACTGGTACTGGTACTGCTACTGGTACTGGTACTGGTACTGCTACTGGTACTGCTACTGCTAGTATTATTATTATTATTATTATTATTATTATTATTATTTTATTATTATTATTATTATTATATTATTATTATATTATTATTATTATTATTATTATTATATTATTATTATTATTATTATATTATTGTTATTAGTAATTTATAGGATATTTCAACTCTAATCCACATACCAATTTTGAATCACAAAACTCAATTCTCTCTCATATTCTTGACTTTTCAGTTTCAAATTTTGGTCTACTTCATCCCTCTCATCAATCATTATTTCTCCAAATTCCACCATTGTAAAGATTTCACTAGTGCACGATGGATCAATTCACTACGGAATGCTGTTAGTAGGACCAATAAGCTTTAAAATCTGTACTAATTTGAAGGAATTATGAGATACCCATTTGAGGATAACGACATTGTTTACGCTACCTAAAAGAAAATTCCAAGGAAGAAACAGAGCCTAAACCCTAGTATCCATCGCTCGAAGCAGATCTCAGACTGCCACCCGCGTGTTACTCCGAAGACCACCGTCTCCGATGTTTCCTCCATCGGAGAAACGATGGCGACAACATCCATCTCAGAAGTTACAGAGAAGCACCTGAAGAACAATTTGAGGAAGAAGAAAGCGTGAATAGGTTGGATTTGAGGTTGTTTAGGTTGTTTGATGTATTTCTCCGGTGGAAGAATGGTTCATCATTTCTTTACCCAAAAAAAAAAAGAATGGGTTCATCATTATTGAGCAAGAAGAAAGAGTGAAAGAAGGGGGCTTGGGTGTGTTAAGGTTTTCTAGATTGTCATATGGGCCCATCATATATATTATATATTTTTTTCATTTTCTATTTGTTTATTATGAGATGGGAAAAGGGTAATTTAACATCAACTTAACATATTCTTTTAACGGTCGTTGGACCAGGGACATACTTTAAAAGAATTTTATGTGTTATTTGTATTCAGGTATTGCAATCTATGTGTTTGTTATAAATAATTAATAGAGATTCCGCATCTGTTATCAACTGATTTATAAAAGTTTTTGTTCAACCCGATTCAACAATTTCCATGGTATATAATGTAATTCCATACACGGGTTCTAAAAGATTATTGTTACCAACATTATATCACTTTCTATATTTGATATTGGTTATTAATTATTATAATCATCTCTCATACTCTTGACCTCAGGAATCTACTTGTTGTTCTTGCTTCGGCCAAATATCTATAATCCATTCCTCAACTTATTATTAACCACCCTATTGTGGTATCTTTCTCTCACTTAGGTTTATCTGCTCAAACTCCACTTAGGAAGATTTTCCACCACATGCAACCTAGCCCTCATTAGCTTTATTTATTATTTATTGTTATTTTTTATCATCAGAGTTATGGCATAAGCATTTAGGACATATGTCTAATTTTGTTTTTTCTCGTCTGTATTTCTACATATGACAAATAAGTCCTTAAATAAATTTTATAATTCTTTTCAAACTTCTAAATCTAGTAGATTACCTTTTTAATCTGCTGATTCTTATTAATTATGCCTTTTCATGTTACACATTATGATATTTAGGGACAAATGCCCACCATTTCTAGATGTGTGCTATAAAACAACCATTGATGACTTCAGTGGCTTTACATGGATTTACCCCTTGTCTCATCGATCTCAGGCTTTGGACTCCTTGTCACTTTAAACCTCTTATTGAAAACTTATTGTATTGTATCGTTAAACATCTATAATATGATGGTGCTTTAAAACGTGTTCATGATCAGATGGCAAAATATCTGATTGATTCGAGCAAATCCTATCAAATTGCATCTCCATACACACCCCCAACAAAACAGGATTGTTGAGCGTAAAAACCTTCATCTTTTTGAGATTGCATGTGTTTTACTTTTTCATGCCAACATCTATAACCTTTGGTATGATGTTGTGACCCCTCAGCCCAATGGATGGATTGTCTCGCGAATAAACGAAAATGATAAATAGGAAAGTTAGAAATAATATATTCTAAGGATTTGGGAAAATGGAAGCCTATGTAACGCCCCAAAATTTCTTAGGAACGAATGGAAACGAAGTTCTCGCATGGAAGAAAATTCTCAGTGCGAACAAGGAGTTCTTGCACGAGAACCAGACGAAAAGTTTGGGGATCTTATAAATAGATGTAAGCACCTGTCTGTCCCCTTCTCGCATGAGAACTGCTACTATTAGAGAGAGAGACGTGAAGTGGAGAGAGAAAGTGAAGATTTGTGGTGTTTAAGGTATGTAAACCGTGTAATGACTTCTGTTATGTATGAAGGAATGATTATTGATGAATTTAATGCAAGAATGTGTAGTTTTCGTTCGAAAAGCTCTCGGTAAGGTTAGGTTTTGTGTTAGAATCTTCAAAGGTGAGTTTCTAGCCCCTTTTTATGCAAGTTTTATCTTTTGAGGCTATTATGCATACTGAATTGCTTGTGTACGGTTAAGTTGATGTTGTTTATGGTGATGATTTGGTTATTTTAGCCTTACATGCGATAAGTTGCATTTAGGCAGGAAAATCTATAAGTTCTCGCGCGAATTAGGTAGCTTGGACTGCAAGGGATTTCAAATCTTTTAAATTCTCACGTGAAATGTATGACCACGCACGACCTATAAGTTCTCGTGTGATAAGGGTAGCTTGTTGAGAGGGGGTTGACTTTGGTGATCTTCTCACGTGAGTAGAAAGTTCTCGCGTAAGGTTATGATGTCATGTGGACTAAGTTCTCGCGCACCTTGTTGTATTATGTGTTATCTTATCATGTTTTAACCGTTTTCAATTATTATGATTTATGATAAATCTTTGCTCGGTATGTTATGTATATAAGTAAAGTATTATGTAATGAAAATGAAAAATAACGATAAGAAAAGTGAAACATAGTGAATGAATTAAAGTCTTGCAAACAAAATGTAAGGAGGTTCATAATTACCTGTATGAGTTTGTTAGCTCAACTGTGTACGGCTTAGCTAGCCCTGAATGATACATACGGGGATCCAATCCTTGAGATTGACCATGTATGAATGGGGGTACATAATCCTTGTGATTGTTTAGCTCAACTGTGGGTGGCCGTAATGGTCTAGAAGGATACTCACAGCCTTGACATCAACAATGAACGGAATGTGATCTTTGTCATGAAGCCTTGAGATTGTGATCAGTCTCATAACTTATGTTGGGGGCCGAGCATATGATACTGATCCGTCATAGTTAAAGATAATGAATGAATGAACGATTATAAAAGATATGAAATGAACATATTAAGATGTATGTATTGATGTATGCTCATTTATAAAAAGGCAAATGTTTTAATGAATGTAAAGAATTTATTATAAACTAGAAATCACCCATCATCGCTGACTTTCTATGCATCATGGTTGACAGATAATCGATGATGCTGAGAAAGCACAGGCATGGATATGGAAGCTATTGGGATAGTTTGAGTTTGGCATCCATATATTTTTAAGGAATGCCTTTTATAGTAATATAATTTTGACACTTAAAGGAATGACTCGATGTTTTGATACAACTATAATGTTAATGAAAATTATGTTTTCCGCTGTAAATGTTACGTTTATTAATATTTTATGCTATGAATGTCCAACTGTGAGTGATCCCGAGGTTGGGGCCTTACACGATAACGGACCATTATGGTTTGTGAAGGATGGCCATACCGTACTACCAAGGAAGAAGATTCAGGATCCGGTCATAACGTCCTATAACTGACCACGAAGAAAAAAAAGTAAGGTCCGCTAAGGTGGTCGCGGATGGCCATGGATTGACTTAACGATCTACAAGGAATATTCCAGTTCAAGATGCAAATGTTCCATTTGGAATATGCGTATGTCTTTTAAGGCAGTAATGGACTACTAAGCCTAAGGTAGTGGTCCGCTAAGGAGCAAGTGGCACATAATTGATTTTAAATCTGATTTTAACTATTTACACACTCTCTTATCTCGTCTGATCTTTCTTTATCTGAACTTAATCTCTCTATCTATGGTTTGGACATGTTGGAGGCTCGATATGATGATCACATCATATGGTTGCTTCTGTTGTAGTTGGTTTGGTTCATAAACGTGCTTGGGAGCTTGGTTTACTTTGGTAAGCCTCATTCTCTCCTAAACACAAGTATGGATGTATATGTCCATTGTTATAACATATGAAAACCTATTCCAGTTATAGATCTTGTGGTTGTTGAGTCAAGGTTGTTAAAAGTTGACTAAGAATTAGATATATTATGATAAGGCTCTAATACCTTCATATTATACATCACTGTGGATCATTTGGGTAAACCGGGTTTTGGAAGAAAACTGGTAGATGATGATTAGGATGCCTATGATTGTTATTATCTAGGAATGATCACGTTTTGATAAACGGAATCATCATGGGACAAGATTCGGTATAAGTTTGAAATGGGTTACAATGTGTCATTTCATAATCATGAGGTGGTTACGTGGATTTACATGATAGAGATTTTGTATGGTGGATAAGTTCGTTTGATCACTGTGTTGGAAGTGCACGTAAACCCCAGCTCTTTGACACATGTGCATCAAGTGCTATGATGGAAATATTGACCTGGATCGGGGAACTCTAGCCTGAGGTCATGGACGTGACTAGGGTAAGTCAGGTGATAATATATCAGGTAGGACGTCCCAAGGGATTTCACGGTCAATGTCGAAATGATTTGACATGAAGGTTAATATGTTTTAGGGTTATAAAGCATTTGTGGAACTCGCGGACCGGTGTATGGACCCAATCGGATAGCTCATCACTATGAGTATAACTATCCTTTTTTCTTAATTGTTTTTGGGGCTATATTCAAGTGGTTAAACGTTTTGCTAAAATATTTTGATATATGTGTGATTGCAAGTTTAGATTGTAACATTTCGTATTCTCGTTAAATATAAGTTAACTTCGTTAAATTCTTGTAAGGACCATTCATGCCATTTATGAAATGTTGTGGGCTATTCTTGTTTCATTCCTTGTTTACTTAAGGTTCTAATCAGTTAAATGGTAATATTAATTATAATAATAATGATAACATTAATACTAATAATAATAATAATAATAATAATAATAATAATAATAATAATAGTAATAAACTATAAATAAATAAAATAAAAAAAAATAAAAATTTAATTAAAGTAATTAATAATCTTTGAAATGTTTAAAGAATTTATAATAATTAAGTTAGGAGGTGTTTTGTCATTTTTCTAAACCTTAAAGAAGGTTATTTGCATAAAATAATAAACATTGAAAACTATAGGGACTAAATGTGTGATTTTTGAAACCCAAACCAAATTCCCCTTCCCTTCCCCGCATTTCCGGCGAGAGTCCGGCCAACCTCCGGCCGCGACTCCGGCCACCCCAAAACCGCCTCAAAACTTAACCATTTTGCTCCAAATCGGTCCCATTACGCTCGTGAACCTGTTTCGAACTTGTATACATCAATTAATCGCATTTAAACGCCGGTTATTAAGCTCAATCGAGAGCATAACCGAAACCTTTAATCTCATAGCCGTTCGAGCATTTAACTCTAATAATAACCTAATTAAACGGACCTAAACAATCATCTACCTAATACTAAACGTATTCTTCTTCCAATTTCACCTGAAACAAACTCTAGTATCACCTTCGATTCTCTCCTATATCGCGACCTGCCAAACTACTGAAACCCATCTTCCGAACAATTTGAACTGGATTTGTTAAGGGGTTTCGAGTCTAATACATCATTAGAAGCTATTCACAAGAGTAATTTGATTATCAACAACAATTGCTCATCAATCGTGTACAACTCGGCCGCGGCTTGATCTTCTTTTGTTCTTAACATCATTTCAAAGCAATCCTGGTAATTGAGCACATATAATCACTCGTTTTTACATGGGGAACAAAAGCCCCATGATTATCAACATTTACAGAATCAAATTGACCATCAATTTGAATCAAAGGGAATTAGGGTTCATATGTGATTTGGGGGAATTGGGTTAAAGGGTTTAAAACCACTTGGAACCAAGTGATACCGCGGCTGTATGCCTTGGTTCACTGGTTCCATACTTGTTTGTCCACCTTGAGGTCCCGGGTTCGAACCCGGGCACCTCCATACATTTTTTTAAAGGCTTTTCAGCCTTAAATTAATTATAAAAAAATTTGTAAAAATTATAAAAATATTTTTGTAAACTTTAAATATTTTATTGGACCCCCAAGTCATTCTTTTTATTTTTTTTGTGTATTAAAAGATGTAAGAAGTTTCTAAAAATTATAAGAATTTGTTTTGTAAACTTTCTTTATTTTAAAGTTTTCTATGTATTTTTTTAACGTTAAATACTGTAATATTTTTATAAAATATTAGTTACAAATATTATACTTAGTTATTTTTATAAAAACATGACTTTAAATAATAGTTTAAAATATAAAATTATTATTGATTACGATGTTAATGTAATTAGGAATTTCTCGTAGAAATTATATGCGTTTCATAATTAATTTCACGAAATACTATAAAGGAGTAAATTCCTTTAAAAATTTCATAAATAGTACTTTTTTTTATTAAACCAAACCATATATAACTAACTTCATTTAAGTATAAAAACCCCCAAATACTTGTCGAAGCCCTAGTTCGCGTTAAAACGTTAATTTTATTATTAAACTTAAACTTGTAAAATGTATATTTAGGTACATTGTGAAGGACTACGTCGAAACGACGCTTAGGATTATTTCTTATTAATCGTCTAATATATACTTATTTGATCATGTGAGTATTTCTATACCCCTTTTTCTTATTTTCACACTTTGGGGTGAAACATGTTACTTATTAACCATTACACTTGTAAACACGTTTGATTCTTGTAAACTTATGGCATTTTACTTGTGTGTTGTGATTAGTTGAATCTTGTAGCTATCGTGTAATGTCGAATACATGTACAATCATTAACTATTGCTAGCCTGGCGACGTCATAGATCTATGGGCCTGACAAGCCTGCTTGGTTGATCCAAGTACACTTAGCTAATCGTATATACTTATAACTTGGTTGATCCAAATACACGTTTGAAACTTGTAAAACTTTGTCAAGGTTTGATTGTGCATTCTGTCTTACATCCCTAGTTACTTGTTTCTCTAATTTACAATATGAATTGCCATCTTTTATATACTTATGTATCAAAAACTATAGAATGCTCACCAACATCTTTATGTTGACCTTTTATTTTTAACATGTTTCAGGAAATACACAAGTTTGATTAATAGCTTGAAGTGCTTCCACATCTAGGAATGGACCTAGCTAAATAAACGAAATAAATTGGATTGTTGCATCTTGTGTTATGTTATTTACTTTTTTTTTGAGACTTATGTTTTAATGGTACAATTCACCTTTATGAATAATATATTTGGGTTATTAATAGCGTTATGTGGCTGTGAACGATCTTAACCCTCACACCTCGACGTTTCCGCCGTCAAGGTTGGGGTGTGACAGATTGGTATCAGAGCCCGTAACTATAGGGAATTAGGTTATTAGAAATGGTGACCTAGACTATAGTAGGACTGTTCACGAGCCGAGCCGAACCGAGCGGACCTTTGCTCGTGCTTGGCTCGTTTCCAAACAGAACCGAGCCGATCGGCTCGTTTACAACCGAGCGGAAAATCGAACGAGCATTTTTCGAGCGTTAAATTTTCGAGCGAACGTCGAGCGAGCGCAAACGAGCGGCAAATAATTTATACAACCCAACTATCTTGTGTGTCATACAATTTATACTGCAGCGAATAAGGTTTAATAACTTAAAAATCAGCCACATTTCATTACATAATACTTTCATGGATGATAACACGTTGTGGCTGACGATGAAGCTAGTTAAGTCTGTAGCCGATAAGGCGGAGAGCATATTGCAGATAACGGTGACGGTGAGAGTAAGATGATCAAAAAAGTATCGTTTAACGGATTAGGATTTCACTTTTATTAAGTGTAGAATTCTTTTATTAGGTTGATTGATCAAATATGCATAAATAGAATTATATATTTGTATATAATGAGTCAAATCTACTAGAGCACTACGTATAAACTATATATACATATTAATTCGATCCGATCCGAACCGAGCGGACCTTTGCTCATGCTTGGCTCGTTTACAAACCGATCCGAGCCGATCGGCTCATTTACGACCGAGCAAAAATTCGAACGAGCATTTTTCGAGCAAATTCCGAACGAACGTCGAGCGAGCGTCGAGCGTCGAGCGTTTGGACAGCCCTAGACTATAGCATATGCATGAACCTTATAGAATTATATTTCTATCTTTTAAAGTATATGGTTTGCATGCTACATAATGCTATGTTCCCTTATGTGCAATTTGATGCCTTAGCATAGGATTGCCTAAACATTTCTACATGTCTCCCAAAACTTACATTTGACTCTTAGACTCTCCCCGAACATGAAACCTCTTAATCTTATTCTCGATGACACGTGGAATCGTATACTTATGCTTATGACTTGGATCTTTAGGCGTTATGTCTAATCTATATAAATCTCATCAAGGTTTTGATTTCATGAACCTAAGAAATATTGTGTGACACATAGACACCTGTATTCTGGATTTCCTGGCAAAAAGCCGTCGGGCTAAGGCAAGCGTATTCGTATAAATCTCATTGAGGGGCCCGTTACGCTACCTGGGGATTTCTGGGATGAGTGATAAACTATGGTCAAAATACACAAATCTCTAAGGCAAATGGGTCAATTCACCTTGACGTGTCAACGTTTCTAAATGGTAATGCGTTACCCAAATGGAATCATTCTGTGTACCTTACAACCCTTAGCTTGTCTTTGTCTAAACTACTATCCTTTGTTATTCTCATTCCTGTAACTAACTCATTTTGTATATCTAGCATGTCTCGTCATCATGGAAAGCGTGGAAGTTCCGACCGAAAACTTGCAGCAATGATAGCCCGACAAATGGCTGCTGTGCTCCCAACCATGGTTGCTGAGCTTAATAGCACCCTAATGGCTAATAGCAACAACAACACTAATGGGAACAATAGTGGTGCTCATGGAGAGAATAACAACAATCAACAAGGGAACACCCGTACTTGCACTTTCAAACACTTCAACTCGTGCAAACCCACTAGTTTTAGTGGAAAGAAGGAGCCACTGGACTCCTCGAGTGGTTTGAAAGTATGGAGAACACCTTTATCGTTAGCGAGTGCCCTAATGAGTTCAAAGTTCGCTATGCTGCAAGTGTCCTTCAACAAAGGGCACTAACATGGTGGAATAGTGAAAAGAAAAACCGTGGAACTGAGGTTGCTTTGGCGTTGCCCTGGGAAGAATTTAAGGATATCATGATCCAAAAGTTTTGCCCGAGGAGCGAGTTGCAAAAGCTAGAGGAGGAGTTCTGGAACCTCAAACAGGATGGTGGGAATCATTTGGCTTATTCCACCCGACATCATGAATTGAGTATGCTTCTACCACACATGGTAGACACCGTGCCCCGTAACATTGAAAAATTCATCAAGGGGGTACCACCTCAAATTCAAGATGCCGTGGTGGGTAGTAGGCCCACAACTTTGGAGGAGGCAATTACTATCACAGCGCAGCTCACTGAGAATCATATTAGAGCTGGCACTATGTCGGCAAAGGGTTCAAAGTATACTGCGAAGGCGACACCCGAGGCAACAAAGGAGGTAAGGGCCGAGTCGTCTTCCCAAAGCAAGAAGCGTAAGTTCACACCAACACGCAACTACGCTGTGACCACTCCAAATGCTCCTCAAAAACAAATGGTGGTTGCAAATCAAGCTCCCGTGGCTAGAGCTTATGTTGGTCCATACCCTATGTGCAACACGTGCAAGTACCATCACACGAGCAACACTCCATGCCGAGTCTGCTCGTTGTGTGGAAAGTATGGGCACTTGGTGGCTACTTGTCTTTGAGCGCCAAACAACACTGCAATGCTTACCAACCGAACCTGCTATAACTGTGGCGAGTCTGGTCATATTCGTCCGCAATGTCCTCGCAATGCAGGAAATGTGCCACCGGCTCGTGGAAGGGCCTTCAACATCAACACCAACCAAGCACAAGCCAACAATGACGTGGTAAATGGTACGACGTTGAACTACTTTTAAATCATTTCTTGTCTTATAATATTGCTATCTTTGTGTTCATCATACCAATAATAGATTATTACCAAACAGGTATGTATCTTGTAAACAGTCATTATGCATCTGTATTGTTTGATTCGGGTGCGGATAAGAGTTTCGTGTCGTTGGAATTCGAGCCTATACTTTCTAAACCGCGTGTTAATCTGGAAAGATCCTTCACGGTCGAAGTCGCCGATGGAAAATCTATTGTCATTGACGTCGTAATACGTGATTGCACCTTAAGCCTTAACGAACACGAGTTCTCCATCGACCTCATTCCTATGCAACTGGGAAGCTTCGATGTTATTATCGGCATGGATTGGTTAGCCAAACATCATGCGGAAATTTTGTGTTTCGAGAAGTGCATCCGAATTCCCTTACCGACTGGTGATACCTTAAAGGTCTTTGGGGAGAAACCATCCCAAGGACTCAAACTTATGTCATGTATCAAGGCCCGCAAGTGCTTAAGCAAAAACTACATGGCTTTCATGGCATATGTAGTTAATACGAAAGCCAAGGGTAAGGAATAGAAAGATATTCCTGTCGTGCGGGACTTTCCCGAGGTTTTTCCCGAGGATCTTAAAGGGCTACCTCCCGTGCGAGAAGTTGAGTTCAAGGTTGACTTAATCCCTGGTGCAAACCCTGTGGCTAAATCGCCTTATCGTCTTGCACCGTCTGAGATGCAAGAACTAGCTAGCCAACTGCAAGAGTTGACCGATAAGGGTTTCATTCGCCCTAGTTCATCACCGTGGGGTGCACCTGTCCTGTTTGTGAAGAAGAAGGATGGTTCATTTCGTATGTGCATAGATTACCGGGAACTCAACAAGCTTACTATCAAAAACCGATACCCTCTCCCTCGAATCGGTGATCTTTTCGACCAACTCCAAGGAGCAACTCAATTCTCAAAGATCGATCTACGTTCTGGATATCATCAACTACGTGTTCACGATGATGACATTTCAAAGACCGCTTTTCGTACTCGATATGGACACTACGAGTTCATGGTTATGCCTTTTGGCTTGACCAATGCACCTGCCGTGTTCATGGATCTCATGAATCGAGTATGTAAACCGTATTTGGATAAGTTTGTGATCGTGTTCATTGATGATATTCTTATTTATTCCAAGACGAAAATGGATCACGAAACGCACTTGCGACAAGTTCTTGGACTTTTGAAGAAGGAACAATTATACGCCAAGTTTTCCAAGTGTGAATTCTGGTTAGAAGAGGTTCAATTCTTAGGGCATGTGGTGAATAGCCAAGGAATTCACGTCGATCCTGCAAAAATTGAAGCCGTGAAAAATTGGTGTGTTCCCACAACCCCAACCGAAATTCGTTCTTTTCTGGGCTTAGCGGGATATTACCGTAGGTTCATAGCAAATTTCTCGAAGATTGCTAAACCATTAACGGTGCTAACCCAAAAGAATCGACTCTTTGAATGGGGACCCGAACAAGAAGAGGCTTTCGAGACATTAAAACGCAAGTTGTGTAACGCTCCTATTCTCACGCTTCCCGATGGAAATGATGACTTTACCGTGTACTGTGATGCCTCTAATCAAGGCCTTGGTTGTGTTCTCATGCAACGAGGCAAAGTCATAGCATACGCATCGAGGCAATTGAAGGTTCATGAAGTGAACTACACTACCCATGATCTTGAACTTGGTGCTGTAGTTTTTGCTCTGAAGATTTGGCGACACTACCTTTATGGGACGCAATGCATAGTCTACACCGATCATAAGAGTCTCCAACACGTGTTCAACCAAAAAGATCTCAACATGAGACAAAGACGTTGGATCGAGTTGATTAGCGACTACGACTGTGACATTCGCTATCATCCTGGAAAGGCGAATGTTGTAGCCGACGCACTGAGTCGCAAGGTCCACAACAAGACTGTTTTGCCTCAAGAAATCCGAGATCGAAGACAATGGTTTGACACGTTAAGGGAATTTGATACCGAGATTCATGTGGATGTTAACGAGGCTACTGTCATGCTCCAAAATATAAGGATTGATAGTGATCTCGAGTTATGCATTCGCAAGGCTCAACAAGTGGCATTAACCGACGAAGAAAAGGATGAAGATTTGGTGTCCAACATTCGGTCACAACTGGAGGCAAAACCGAACGGCTTGTGGTACTTTTTGAATCGACTTTGGATCCCTAATCGTGATAATCTTCGTCACTTCATTATGAACGAAGCTCATCAGACCCAATATTCTATTCATCCTGGCTCCGATAAGATGTACATGGACTTGCGTAGTCAATATTGGTGGCCTGGAATGAAGAAAGATATTGCGTCTTATGTTTCCAAGTGTCTAACGTGTGCAAGAGTCAAAGCCGAGCATCAACGACCAAGTGGTTTACTTGAACAACCCGAAATCCCTATGTGGAAATGGGAACATATATCCATGGATTTCATAACCAAGTTACCTCGTACTCCTCGTGGCCATGATAGTATATGGGTGATTGTTGACCGTTTGACCAAAACGGCACACTTCATACCAATACGAGACACTTACAAAGTTTCAAGACTTGCCCGCATCTACATTGACGAAATTGTGAGTCGTCATGGCGTACCGTTGCATATCATATCCGACCGAGATGCTCGTTTCACTTCGCACTTTTGGTCGTCTATGCAAGAACTCTTGGGTACTCAATTGGATTTAAGTACGGCTTACCATCCTCAAACTGATGGTCAAACCGAACGAACAATCCAAACCCTTGAGGATTTGCTACGACTATGTGTCCTTGACTTTGGTGGTGATTGGGATACGCATTTACCACTCGCGGAATTTTCGTATAACAACAGTTATCACTCAAGTATCAAGATGGCACCATTCGAGGCCTTGTATGGTCGTAAATGTCATTCACCGATCTGTTGGACTGACATTGGGGAAAATCTCATCACTGGTCCTGAACTTATTCAAGAAACGACCGACAAAGTCTCTAAAATTCGAAATAACCTTGAGGTGGCGAGGAGTCGCCAAAAGAGTTATGCCGATAAAAGACGCAAACCGTTGGAGTTTCAAGTCGACGACATGGTTCTTCTTAAGGTCTCTCTATGGAAGGGTGTTGTACGTTTTGGGAAGAAGGGTAAGTTAGCCCCACGCTTTGTAGGACCTTTCAAGATTCTGAAAAGAATTGGGAAAGTGGCTTACAAACTGGAACTACCTCCTGAACTTAGCGGGGTTCATCCTGTCTTCCATGTCTCAAACCTGAGGAAATGTCTGGCTGATGAAAATTTGCATGTTCCTCTCGAGGAAATCCAAATAGATGAGTCATTGCATTTCGTTGAGAAACTTGTTGAGATCATGGACCGCATCATGAAGAAGACTAGAACTACAACTACCCCAATTGTTAAGGTTCGTTGGGAGAATAAGCGTGGAGCTGAGTTTACTTGGGAACGTGAGGAGCACATGAGAAATAAATACCCGTTCTTATTTGTATAGTTTCATTTCTTCTAATTTCGGGACGAAATTCTTTTAAGTTGGGGAGACTGTAACATTTCGTATTCTCGTTAAATATAAGTTAACTTCGTTAAAATCTTGTAAGGACCATTCATGCCATTTATGAAATGTTGTGGGCTATTCTTGTTTCATTCCTTGTTTACTTAAGGTTCTAATCAGTTAAATGGTAATATTAATTATAATAATAATGATAACATTAATACTAATAATAATAATAATAATAATAATAATAATAATAATAATAATAATAATAATAGTAATAAACTATAAATAAATAAAATAAAAAAAATAAAAATTTAATTAAAGTAATTAATAATCTTTGAAATGTTTAAAGAATTTATAATAATTAAGTTAGGGGTGTTTTGTCATTTTTCTAAACCTTAAAGAAGGTTATTTGCATAAAATAATAAACATTGAAAACTATAGGGACTAAATGTGTGATTTTTGAAACCCAAACCAAATTCCCCTTCCCTTCCCCGCATTTCCGGCGAGAGTCCGGCCAACCTCCGGCCGCGACTCCGGCCACCCCAAAACCGCCTCAAAACTTAACCATTTTGCTCCAAATCGGTCCCATTACGCTCGTGAACCTGTTTCGAACTTGTATACATCAATTAATCGCATTTAAACGCCGGTTATTAAGCTCAATCGAGAGCATAACCGAAACCTTTAATCTCATAGCCGTTCGAGCATTTAACTCTAATAATAACCTAATTAAACGGACCTAAACAATCATCTACCTAATACTAAACGTATTCTTCTTCCAATTTCACCTGAAACAAACTCTAGTATCACCTTCGATTCTCTCCTATATCGCGACCTGCCAAACTACTAAAACCCATCTTCCGAACAATTTGAACTGGATTTGATAAGGGGTTTCGAGTCTAATACATCATTAGAAGCTATTCACAAGAGTAATTTGATTATCAACAACAATTGCTCATCAATCGTGTACAACTCGGCCGCGGCTTGATCTTCTTTTGTTCTTAACATCATTTCAAAGCAATCCTGGTAATTGAGCACATATAATCACTCGTTTTTACATGGGGAACAAAAGCCCCATGATTATCAACATTTACAGAATCAAATTGACCATCAATTTGAATCAAAGGGAATTAGGGTTCATATGTGATTTGGGGGAATTGGGTTAAAGGGTTTAAAACCACTTGGAACCAAGTGATACCGCGGCTGTATGCCTTGGTTCACTGGTTCCACACTTGTTTGTCCACCTTGAGGTCCCGAGTTCGAACCCGGGCACCTCCATACATTTTTTTAAAGGCTTTTCAGCCTTAAATTAATTATAAAAATTTGTAAAAATTATAAAAATATTTTTGTAAACTTTAAATATTTTATTGGACCCCCAAGTCATTCTTTTTATTTTTTTTGTGTATTAAAAGATGTAAGAAGTTTCTAAAAATTATAAGAATTTGTTTTGTAAACTTTCTTTATTTTAAAGTTTTCTATGTATTTTTTTAACGTTAAATACTGTAATATTTTTATAAAATATTAGTTACAAATATTATACTTAGTTATTTTTATAAAAACATGACTTTAAATAATAGTTTAAAATATAAAATTATTATTGATTACGATGTTAATGTAATTAGGAATTTCTCGTAGAAATTATATGCGTTTCATAATTAATTTCACGAAATACTATAAAGGAGTAAATTCCTTTAAAAATTTCATAAATAGTACTTTTTTTTATTAAACCAAACCATATATAACTAACTTCATTTAAGTATAAAAAACCCCCAAATACTTGTCGAAACCCTAGTTCGCGTTAAAACGTTAATTTTATTATTAAACTTAAACTTGTAAAATGTATATTTAGGTACATTGTGAAGGACTACGTCGAAACGACGCTTAGGATTATTTCTTATTAATCGTCCAATATATACTTATTTGATCATGTGAGTATTTCTATACCCCTTTTTCTTATTTTCACACTTTGGGGTGAAACATGTTACTTATTAACCATTACACTTGTAAACACGTTTGATTCTTGTAAACTTATGGCATTTTACTTGTGTGTTGTGATTAGTTGAATCTTGTAGCTATCGTGTAATGTCAAATACATGTACAATCATTAACTATTGCTAGCCTGGCGACGTCATAGATCTATGGGCCTGACAAGCCTGCTTGGTTGATCCAAGTACACTTAGCTAATCGTATATACTTATAACTTGGTTGATCCAAATACACGTTTGAAACTTGTAAAACTTTGTCAAGGTTTGATTGTGCATTCTGTCTTACATCCCTAGTTACTTGTTTCTCTAATTTACAACATGAATTGCCATCTTTTATATACTTATGTATCAAAAACTATAGAATGCTCACCAACATCTTTATGTTGACCTTTTATTTTTAACATGTTTCAGGAAATACACAAGTTTGATTGATAGCTTGAAGTGCTTCCACATCTAGGAATGGACCTAGCTAAATAAACGAAATAAATTGGATTGTTGCATCTTGTGTTATGTTATTTACTTTTTTTTTGAGACTTATGTTTTAATGGTACAATTCACCTTTATGAATAATATATATTTGGGTTATTAATAGCGTTATGTGGCTGTGAACGATCTTAACCCTCACACCTCGACGTTTCCGCCGTCAAGGTTGGGGTGTGACATAGATCGTCTCTTGTGATGTAACATGCTTTGGCTATATGTTCGACGAGAGTTAGTGTTAGTCATATGCAAATCATTAAGGTATGTGGAAAGGTGTGTGCATGGAGTGGCACCGGAAATGATAGCAGGTCATCACATAGAGTGACACTTGTTCTTAGCTTGGGGCATACGTGCGCTTAGTTAGATACATCTAGGTAGGTAGGCCACGTTCTTAGTTTGGTGTGAAGTGACTCTAGACTAAGTCATCGAACACCAAGTTACAATCCTTTAGGATTGGTCAACGTGAAGGGCCCCAGTAAGGGATGCATGATACTCGCATGTTGTGACACGTCAGGATTTGGTCAAGAACGGGATATATGTTTGTAAAACCAAGAACAGGATATATGTTGATAGACATTGCCCTAATTTTAAGGTGTAGGTGAGACTCGATTTGACAAATAATTTGGTTGCATACACATGGTTATATTGTCTAACTATTTTAGAGTCGTGGTTATGACTCACCAACAGCGTTGTTGTTGACGTGTTTTAGCTCGTGATGCAGGAGCAGGAAATGTCGTAAGGTAATAAGCTAGGTCGAGGAGAATTAGTAGAATAAGTTGAATAAAATCTTTACGTAGAAGATAATAACTAAGTTAAGACTATCTGGACAGTGCCTTAGATTGTAAATTGTATTTTAAACATGCCGAATATGTAAATTATGTATGCATTATTCAAAGTTTTAAATTCAGTTTAGTTTTTATGGTATTGAATGATAAGACTTCCACTGCATACAGTTGTGATGTGATACAGCTGGTCATGCCTATGGATTCGGGTGTGACGGATGCTTATGCCACGACAACCTTTCTTATTAATCGATTACCTACACTTGTTCTTTATCAATCCTCACCTTATGAGATTCTCTTGGGTACCAAACTAACTACACTATCCTCTTGCTTATGTTATCCATACCTAGGTGATACTCGTGCAAATAAACTTTCACCTAAATTTGTCCTATGCTTGGTCCTTGGCTATGTGCCATCACACAGTGGCAATCTTTGCTATTGTCCCTATACTTGTTGCTGTTTTAACTCTTGTCATGTCACCTTCCATGAGACCGTCTTTGGCAACAACCATTACTAACACACCTTCCAACCCTTCTTCCACACCCCCTTATGTTTTTCTTCCTCCTCACTATTTGTACCGCCATCTACCTCCTTACCATGTACAACATCATCACAGTTCATATTAACTACTTCTCATCCATCATCCACTTCTTCATCTCTGCCGCCTCCACCACACCCACCCCTCCTCCCTATCCTATGGTCACCCGTTCTTGTGATCATACTTTCCAGCCTTGTCAGTTCTCCGATCATGTTATTCTTTACACATCTACTTCTCTTATTTCTTAGCCCACTACCTTGCACTCTTAAAATTAATCTGTTAATAAACTGACAAGTTGTCAAAATATTCTACTTTGAATTTATTTGTTTTTGTTCTATTACAATTGGGTCACCTTTCTTCGTCTCAACATTTAATTGTGAATTAGCAATAAGAGCTAATAAAATTATCCACCGTAATGCTCCGGGCATCAAAATATAGGCTAGATGATTTGTCACTAATTGATTCATTTAATTATTTAGTTAACAACAATGCCATAGCCAGAGTACATATTTATAAGGATTTTATCCTTAAACAAGAAAATGTTGAACCTGGGGGAGAGTGGAGGAAATGCGGACTTGAGTGGAGACACAACTCCTAAACCCGGTGATACCCAAACCCCTAAAATCCAGTGGAAATTTATCGGGCACCACCGAATCCAATTTTCCTTAGGTTTACTTTTGCCCAACTAAATAAAAAAAATGGAGAAAAAGTAGGACTACCTCATTTAAAACGGGAAACAACCGAGGAAAATGAGAAAAAATGACGTGACGTTGATATGTCACCGAGGAAAAAACAGAGAAATTGGGATGACTATTAGTGGTCTTGTGGATTAAAGTTCTTTGTAAGCACTGGATTAATAGGCAAACTTTTTTTATGTATTTATTTAAACTAGTAAAAATGCCCGCGCATTGCGGCGGTACGGCTGTTGACATTGTTTTGGGAATTCGATTTTAGTTAATATCGGTTCTGTCAGTTATGACGTAAATTAAAAAATCAAATATAATTATTGAAAAAATTGAATGAAAGAAAACAATTACAAATATTTGGTGTGTGCAAATAGTATATATATTTTGATGAAGGTTTTTCACCTAGATTATGTTTTAAATAGTTATTACTAATACTAAAGTACACACATAAAAGACAAGTGTACCTGTGGTGAGGTAGTATAGTGTTTGGCAAGAACCGAGTATCAATCCATGGACAAACTAATTCTACTCAACAATCCTCATAATTGATTATCAGTTTTGATTTAGGAAATAATAAGTTAAACAAAAAATGATAAATAAAGATATATTGAGACTTTTGGTGCTTCTTTTAGTTAAGCAAGGCTATTATCATAATTTAGATTACACTTATGTAACTACGATGAATTGATGGTGTGGTTAATATATTGATTAATGTAATTATGTTAATGTTTATAAATGTGAGCCAACGTGGATTTCTCGACTGCCAGCTTCGTAGTGACAAGGACACCAGCATGAGTAACTTACAATATTGATCAATCCAATCCACTACTGATGTAGGTAGATCTCATGTAAACTTTCAACATACGAATTCTAGAAACATAACTTAATGTTAGAAAAAGAGTTGACCAAGTTCCTTTTTAACATACCATTAATTTTAGAAAACCACAAGAATTACTGTAGATTTCTCAGACTAATAAACGGGAACCCGCAACTGATGAGAAAGCTAAAGTTATATGATTTATAATAACAATGTATAGTTCATTAGCCATGGATTTATTATGAAGACCGGTTTCATGAATAAAAGTTAGTTTATATGTTTTTCAACCTTGTATGACATTCACAATTACAAATCATAAGTTCATAACTCCTAATTCAAATGTAGATGCTACCCATCAAAAGTTTATCCAAGATTACTATAACATTAACATAATATAAACCACATGATTAGTTCATCACAAGTTACATAAAGTATCACTAAATTAGGATAATAAATGAAGTTTGTAAGGTTTATATTAAAGGCTGATGCAACCAAAGCAACCAAAGGGCTTCCTGCATGCATGCACTAAGTACTAAGTAGAACTGCTACGGAAGTTTTATACTTTGCATGATAATTATGTTAAGTATAAAATCCTCCGAAGCCAAAGTTCCTGCGAAAACTTTATACTTTGCATGAGAATTATGCTAAGTACAAAAACTTCTGAAGCCAAAGTTACTGCGGAAGCTTTATACTCTGCACAAGAATTATTCCAAGTATAAAATCTTCCGAAGCCAAAGACAAATCTTCCGAAGCCAAAGATGAAGTCTTCCATAGCTTCATGTAACACCCAAAATTTTGTCAAAATAAAAGAAAATAAAAGTAACAATAAAAATAAAGAAAGTATCTCGAAAGAAAGGAAAATGAGTAAAAGTGGAAGGGGTAAAGTGTAAAAAGTACAAAACTTATTATTTTATTGTTTAAAAGAGCATAGCCGCCCATAACACCTTTTTACAACCTGTCACTCGACTGAAAAAGAAGAAAGAAGAAGAAGAAGCTTGTTCTCTCGGATAATCAAGAGAATAGAAGCTATTTTTGATCTTGGTAAGTATTTCTTGTACAATTGGTACGGTTTTGATGGGTTTTTGACCTTGAAACTGATTTTTAAGTGTTCTATGTGTTTGGTTGTTTATTTTGACATGTTTTAGGTGTTTGAACTCTAGGTAACTTCTAGTTCGGTGGAGTTTTACTTGAAGACTACTTTAGGTGAGTTTTGTAAACCCCGGTTTAATGTTTTTAAACTTCTTTGGGGCTGAAAAATGCATGTAAAAATGTTTTTGGAACTGTTATATATGTACCCATATGTATATGTGTATAAACTCTTGTGTTTTATGGTTGTAAGTTTGTTTTGATGCTTAGTATAATAGATTTATGTTGTAAGCAAGTTAGAAAGTAGATTGGGAGTGAATGTAAGTGGGAAATATGCTAAACTATTAGTCATGCGCCCAAATAGGGCTCATGCACTTGAAACTTTGCCTTAGAAAAACATAAGTGTAGTTCATACACCCCAATATTCCTCATGCAACTAGTAAATTGTCTGAAAATACTAAGTGTTAACCCATGCGCCCAAACAGTGCCCTAAGTGTAGTCATGCGTCTGAACAGTACCCCATGCGCCCAGGATTTGTTCCCAGGCGCCTAAGTGTAGACTCATGCGCCCACATAGTATTAATGCGCCCAAGCAGTCCTCATGCGCCTATATAGTGCTCATGCGCCTATATAGTGCTCACGCGCCTAGAATAGTTAGAAAATTTTCTGAAATTTTGGGGAAATGTACAATTTTAAGGTTTGACCCTAGTTTGACTTGGTGTTTATATTTGTTTATTTTAAGCATGTTTTGGGTTGTTCTTGTGTTCCATATTATATTATTATGTGACTTTACGTGATGTTTTCATGCTCGTATACGTAAAGTATTATTATTAATCAAGTGAAAGATCAATGTTAATGAGAAGTGGAACATAATGAACGAATGAAAGTCTTGCAAGCAAATTGAATGAAGGTGCATGACCATGTTGTCGTTAGCTCAACTATGTGCGGCTTAGCTAACCCTAAGTACTGGGTCACGCTTCGTGCATAATCTAGGGGTCTATTTATAGACCTCGCCCAGTATCAGTTTCGTGCACAATGTTTGAGGTATTGCACGTTGGTCCGAAAGAAAAGTGAAAGATAATAATGAAAGGAAGAATGAGAAAGATAAGGATGATGATAATGAATATTATCTGGATGTACGTATGATGTGTGTTCGCATACGAAAGTAATGTATTTTATTCGAAAAGGATATTTTTGTATATAATCATACAAGGTATTTTAATACTTTTAAAACTAGAACTCACTCGGGAACACTGACTTTTATGCATTTTCAGTTGACATGTAATTATTACTGAGGATGGCACATGGGGGAAGCTACTCATCGGGGCTAGACTGACATTCATTCATGCTTAATGATATTGTTGTTTTGTAATGCATTTAAAATATCCTTTTATAACTTATGAAACAATGATGTATTGCTTAACAACAGTGATTATTAATTAAATGAATGGTTTTTTCTAACTTAATTTCGCTACAACATTTTATAAAATATTATTGTTTGATATAATAATGCAATGATTGTTCAACTGTGAGGTCTCCAGGAACGGGACCTTACAAGTTGGTATCAGAGCTAAAGTTTAAGAGAATTGGGTAAATATTTTGAAAAACGTAAACTTAAACTGAGAATGGGTCAAATGGAGTGATGCCAGCCCGAGTAGGTACGCACAATCAAGTTTTTATTTTCTTAATGTTAACCGGTATTATGTGCGTGTGCTATTTGATTTATGCGCTTTTTAGTATATTTGAATACTAATATAGTCATGATAGGAAATGCTCAGGGGATGAAGAGTAAAGTAAGTGGCTAATCATAACTGACCACTGTAATTATGGACTTATTATACTTAACATAATCTGAGCTATTACCTGGAATGACCGTGTTAGTGTTTTAATCTCATAGTGTTTAGAGATGGAAGGAGGTAGATCATCCAAGGCCTCATGAGGTGGAGAGCATGGTGGGCGTGGTGCTGAACCGCGTGTCATGAGGAACAGGGCTAGGACTGCTGAAACGACACCTTAAGAGTCCGAGATTCATCATCATGAAGGGTGGTGGTGATGACAGTGCTAACTTGAGGGCCTCAGTGAAAGAGGCGGTAGTTGAGGAGGTTCATCAGGTCATGCAGACAATTCTACCATCTGTGGTGACCTAAGTTATTAAAGCTGTGAGGGAGGATGAGAAGAGGGAGAAAAAGGAAAGGAGAAGGTCGCTGAGAGAGGGAATGACGAGAGGGGAGAAAGGGAGCAGCCAAGGCTGAGTCGATTGCCTCCAGTGATGATGATGATGAGGAAGTTGTGCAGGAGACTATGAAGGGATGCAACTATGGCGCATTCCAAAGGTGCAGGCCCCTACGTTTGGTGAAAATAGGAGTGTTGCTGCTGCATATCGTTGGGTGAGAGAGATGGAACCGGTACTTGATATTAGCGAGTGCCGAGATGATCAAAAGGTAAAGTTTGCTACCTACTCATTTGTGGATTTGGCCTTATGTTGGTAGGATAACATTGTCCAGGCGAGGGTAGCATGGCCATTGGCAGGATGAGGTGGCAAGAACTGAAGAAACTGGTGATTAAGGAGTTCTGTCCTCACAGAGAGTTGGATAAGATTGAGAGGGAGTTCCTATAGCTGGAGGCGGGAACTATGACGCACCAACAATATACCACAAAATTCAACGAGATGGCAAGGCTGGTGTCGGATCAGGTGACGCCGGTGTCGAGGAAGATCAAATGGTATATCCAAGGATTGACGGGTGACATCCGCAGGCATTTGATTGCTACACGGTCGGGTACCTTTTGGTCTATGGTAGACCTGGCGGGAAGATTGTATGATGAAAGAGAGGAGGTAGTGGCGGAGGTGAAGAAGATGAGTGATGGAGACAAGAACTGGAGCAGGAAATGGTTTGGGCGTGGTGGATTCACCCCCAAATAACAAAAAGGCAAGGGTGGATGATCGATCGGTGATTTCAGCAGGTTCGGAGGTGAAGAGGTGCGGTAAGTGTGGGAAGGATCATACTGGTGAGTGCAGGTTGGGGTTAAACGTATGCTTCAAGTGTGGGAAGCTCGATCATATTTCCAGGGGTTGTAGGGTGTTAATGTGTTATAGCTATGGTGAAGAGGGACACATGAGTAGGGATTGCAAGAAGCTAAGGGCTGAGAGTTCTGAGGTGAAGAAGAGGATGGAAGAAGGAGGGCAAAGGGCAAGTGCTAGAGCCTTCATAATAACGCGGGCGGAGGCCAGGGTGGACCCTGTCACACCCCCTCTGAGAGCGAAAACACAGGGATGCGAACGAGACCGGATCGTCATAACATATTGTTAACGATAGAGATGCAATATATGTAATTGATGACAAAAGCTTGTCATGACGACACCCGACACAAAGGAGACTTGTGTCGTGTTTAGTCAATATTCACGACAGCATAGCCATAAGCATTAACTTGTAAATGATTCACATAACCAAATATTGTATCCTTGTAATGTAATTCCTACAACCTGGGAACAAGTACCCAAAAGAATGATAATTTTTTAATAGACTACAACAATGTTTCAAAATGATTGTTTGTCAAGTATGTTCAGTTTCAAATTGCATCCTAGGGTCTCCACTAAGGCAACACTCTTAGATCTTCAGTTATCATTGTCACCTGAAAAGATATGCTCAAAACGTTCAACAAAATTGTTGGTGAGCTCGCAGGTTTAAATTGTAATATGTATTTGATGCTGTATAGTATTTGTTGCGGAATACCGTGCATACAGTTATAAGTAAGCAAAATCACATAACCATGAGTTTTACAACCAAACCTAATGACGTACACACAACAACTTGTCGGAATATATTCACCTAAGGCCCGTTCCTGGCAAAGTGATGGTACCAACTAGTAAACCATCTGACAAGCGTGAGGGTGTCAACCCAGTAGTACAACCAATACCTATCCATCGGTTCCAACACCGGAATTAAATGGTTGTAAAGAAAGTACCACACAGCGACTCATGTATGTATCAGATAAGTACTCACAACACAGTATCATGTTGATTTCCAAGTATGTAAAATTGTATGTGAAGTGTACAGCATAAGAAAGGGGGTGAGCATGCTTTTCCCCCATGTTTGTAAAAGATTGAAATATTGTATAAGCATAAAAAGGGGCCACGAAACTCACTTGTTAAGTGGTAAGTATGTATGATGAAAGCTTCCCAAACGTTGTATGCAATGAACAGTCAAACACCTATTGACAGTTTTGTTAAGCATTAATGATGCGCCTAATGTTAATAGTAATGTTTAGTCGGGTCGGGTCGTATGGGTTCGGTCGTGGTAACACACACACACAAACACATGCAATGGATCTTATGTAGATCCAAGTACCAGAAACGTTGCCATTGTCGATGATATTTGTGAAAAAGTGTCATTGTTGTTAGAGAAATACTTAGTAAGCATTAGTGTTACAAATCGATTATTGTTAGTTGTAAAATGTTAAGTTAATTAGATTTACTTTAACTTCAGTGAATTTGATAGTGTTAATTTGAAGATTGTCATTAGCAATGGCAACCGTGTCGATGTCACCTTAACATCACACGACAAACACACCGCACACAAGAGGAAATCACACACAGCGACTCCAATCACATGACAGGACCAGACGCACGACTCACACTCCATCTGCCCGAATCAACCTTCAATCATGCGAATCAGCTTCATTCGTACGATTGAACCCTCATTCGTGCGACTTAGCATTCAGTCGTACCACACAGCACCCAATCGCACGACCCAACATCCATTCGCACGACCCAACATCCATTCGCACGATTCAACCTTCATTCGTACGAATTAGCTTCATTCGTACGAATGAACCTCCATTTGTGCGACTAGGCATTCAGTCGTGCGATACACGCACAATCGCACACATTCATCCGTATAGACTCAATCGCATGACACATACAATCGCATAGGCTCAGTGCACGACTCACTCAATCGCTTGGACTCAGTCACACAACTCACTCAATCGCATGGACTCAGTCGCATGACACACCCAGTCTCACGGTTCAGTCGCAAGACAAACTCAGTCGTGAAAACAGCAGATTCGTGACTGTTGAAAGTGCAGAGCAGCTTTCAGCTGCTCCATGCACGAGTTTCATGCCACAAGGACTTCCAGAAACAGTTATCTAATATATCTAAACAAGATGCACACGCAGAGAGGCAACACACGCACCCACACGACCTCATGTGCCCGGGTTGAACCCGAGCACCCGAAACCCTAAAAGTCAGAAGTAAACAAGCAAGAAAAGGGATGACCAAGGTCGTCTACCTGCAAGAAAGGGGTAGTCTCGGCTGTAGCCAACGTTTTGCCGGTGAAAACGTGAAGAAACGGGCAGTTTGGTGCGAGGAGGAGGAGAAAAGTGGAGAAGAAGAAGATGAAGAAGAAGGTGAGAATGTGGTGGCTAGGGCTATGATATGGGTATTTATACCCAGCCCTAGTTTGGCAAAATCTCACATTTGGTCCCTGCACTTAGCCCCCGAGTTCTCAAATTTGTTCCGATTGAAAACGACGTAAATAGACTAGTTATATTAATGATAGGGTTGTATTTAATGATATTTGTATCTTAAAATGATTTCATTAATGACATTAATATTATATCGAGATAATATATTTAATGATGATGGTGGCGATATTTGTAAACGTTTTAGGTGGTAACGATGCAAACAATGATAACACAAGTGTAAAAGATAACCAAGTATGATATCCGCACGTATAGCTTATAAAGTTCAGGATTGACCAATTAAAGAAAAGATAATAGAAACTCGTCAATTGACGGACCTTTGGTGATGGATGTCACAGTATCCCCCAGTTGAGAGAATTTCGTCTCGAAATTCAACTGGTGTTAGGTCCAAGAGTGTCATCTTCAAATAGATGTGGATATTTGCTTTCATCTGATCTTCCCTCTCCCATGTGAATTCTGGTTCTCGTGTGGAGTTCCATCTCACGCGGACGATCGGTATCTTTCTACGCCTTAATCGTTTGACCTTTCGGTCCATGACCTCTATAGGTTCTTCGATAAAATAAAGCTTTTCATCGACCTTGATTTCCTCAATTGGTACATGAAGAGTTTCATCCACCAGGCACTTTTTGAGGTTCGACACGTGAAAAGTATCATGTACACCGCTAAGTTCTTGTGGCAATCTTAATCGGTAAGCCACCAGACCGATTCTTTCTGTAATCACGAATGGTCCTACGTATCTTGGGCTAACTTCCCTTTCTTTCCAAATCGAATGATCCCTTTCCAAGGAGAAACTTTGAGTAAAACGCGATCCCCAACATTGAATTCTAGAGGCTTCCGACGGTTGTCGGCATAGCTCTTTTGGCGATCTCTGGCAGCTTTTAGTCTGTCTTTGATTTGGAAAATTTTATCGGTTGTTTCCTGAATGATCTCTGGGCCTGTTAGCTGGCTTTCACCAATCTCAGCCCAACAAACGGGTGATCTGCATTTCCTTCCGTACAATGCTTCGAACGGAGCACATCCAATACTTGTATGGCAACTGTTGTTGTAAGAAAACTCGATCAGCGGTAGATGAGTGTCCCAACTACCACCAAAGTCGATTACACAAGCCCTAAGCATGTCTTACAATGTTTGTATGGTTCATTCACTTTGGCCATCTGTTTACGGGTGATAGGCGGTACTCATATCCAATCGTGTGCCCATCGCTTTCTGTAGCATCTGCCAAAATCGTGAAGTAAATCGACTGTCACGGTCGGATATGATCGACACCGGCACTCCGTGCCTTGTCACGACCGCTTTTATGTACAATCTCGCCAACTTATCCATCTTGTAATCCTCTTGGATTGGTAAGAAATGAGCTGGCTTCGTCATACGGTCCACTATAACCCATATCGAGTCATGCCCGCTACTTGTTCTAGGGAGTTTGGTAATAAATCCACGGCTATGTTCTCCCATTTCCACTCGGGAATTTCAGGTTGCTGTAGTAATCCTAAAGGTTTCTGGTGTTCAGCCTTAACTTTCGAGCACGTCAAGCATCGGCTTACGTACATGGCAATGTCTCTCTTCATGTCTGGCCACCAGTACATATCTTTAAGATCGTGGTACATCTTATCTGCACCAGGATGAACAAAATATCATGTCTTGTGTGCTTCATCCAAGACCAAGGTACGTACACCTCCCCATTTGGGTACCCATATATGATCCATGAAATATTGTATACCATCATCCTTGCAAATCATCTGTTTATCCAGCCCCCGGAATTCTTCTCCCGTGAGGTTTTCTTCTTTCAATGCCTCACCTTGTGCAATTTGGATCTAAGCTTTCAGATTCATTTGAATAATCATTCCTAACGCTCGAGCACGTAGTGGTTTCACGCGTTCCTTGCGGCTTAAAGCATCAGCCACCACGTTTCCTTTCCCCGGATGATACCGGATTTCACAATCATAGTCACTAAGTAACTCTACCTAACGTCCCTGACACCTATTGAGTTCTTTCTGATCCAGGATATATTGAAGGATCTTATGGTCTGTGTAGATGATGTATTTGGTTCCATACAGGTAATGCCTCCATATATTAAGTGCAAATACTACAGCGCCCAACTCCAAATCATGAGTTGTATAGTTCTTTTCGTGCACCTTAAGTTGTCGTGAGGCGTAGGCAATCACCTTATCCTTCTGCATTAGCACACAACCCAATCCTTGATGTGAAGCATCGCAGTACACCACAAAATCATCAGTTCCGTCTGGAAGGGAAAATATCGGTGCGTTGCATAACTTCTCCTTCAACATTCGGAATGCTTGTTCTTGTGCATGTCCCCAATCAAACTTCTTGTCTTTCTGAGTCAACAGGGTTAACGGTTGTGCAATCTTTGAAAAATTCGCAATGAAGCGACGATAGTATTCGGCTAATCCTTAGAATTGCCGTATCTCTGAAGGTGTCTGGGGTGCATCCCATTTCTTCACCGCTTCAATCTTACCGGGATCTACATGAATCCCATTTTCGTTCACCACATGCCCTAAAAACTTCACTTCTCGTAACCAAAACTCACACTTTAAGAACTTGGTGAAAAGTTTTTCTTCTTGTAATAGACTCAGTATTGCCCGAAGGTGTTCCTCATGGTCCTCTTTCGATCGGGAGTAGATAAGTATATCGTCTATGAATACGATCACGAACTTATCCAAGTAAGGTTTGCACACTCTATTCATTAGATCCATGAACACAACTGGTGCATTAGTCAGTCTGAACGACATGACTAAGAATTCATAGTGCCCATAACGAGTCCTAAATGCTGTTTTCGGTATGTCATCCTCGAAAACCCTTAGTTGATGGTATCCCGAACGAAGGTCGATCTTGGAGAAATATGAGGCTCCCTGTAGCTGATCGAACAAATCATCGATTCTAGGAAGAGGATATCGGTTCTTCATTGTCAATTTGTTCAGCTTGCGATAATCAATGCATATACGGGACGACCCGTCCTTCTTTTTGACAAATAATACCGGTGCTCCCCATGGTGAGTGACCCGGCCGAATAAAACCCTTTTCCAGTAGTTCCTGTAATTGACTAGATAACTCTTGCATTTCTGATGGTGCTAACCGATACGATGCTTTTGCTACCGGCGTAGCTCCAGGAACCAACTGTATACGAAATTCCACTTGGCGTGGAGGAGGCAAACCCAACAAGTCATCAGGGAATACATCCGGATAATCTCGTACTATAGGAATATCTCCCAACTTGTTGTTCTCTTCTTTCTTTTTCACTATATGGGCCAAAAGCGCGTAACACGGCTTTCGCAAACATCGACGTGTCTTCATGCAAGAGATAAGCTTTAGGGTTCTTCCCGGTCGTTCTCCTTGAATCCTGAGTACCTCTCCGTCTGGCATGGGGATTCGTATTACTTTCTCCCGACAAACAATCTCAGCATCGTGTTTCGACAACCAATCCATTCCCACAATCATATCGAAACTTCCCAGCTCAAAAGGTATTAAATCTGTATCGAAGGCATGGTTTTCCAATATCATCGAGCACTTCCTAATAATCTCGTCAGCCTGTACAACCCTACCGTTGGCCATTTCTACGGAGAAGCTAGTTTCTAGCCTACTAGGGTTCAAGGCAAGCATGAGAGCAAATTCAGAAGATATAAAACTATTGTCTGCTCCAGTATCAAATAGTATAGATGCGAAATGGTGGTTGAGCAAATACGTACCCGTAACGACATTCGGTCCTGACGGGCGTCATTTGCTCCGATAATGAACGCACGTCCTCTGGCAGCATTTCCTTGATTCCCCTGGACTTGATTACTGGCTATGGCCATCATTGGTGGTTGGTTGTTCCCTTGCTAACCCGGCACCCGATTCAGTCTGGGGCACATGTTCCGTTAGTGACCTGGGTTTCCACACTCATAACAGACCCTGGCATTCCCGGCAGGGTTAACCGCGTTAACCGGTGCCACCAGATTCGACGCCACTCGGCAGTCTTTCGCTAGATGCCCCGGGCGTCTACAGTTCACACACACTCGGCATGGCATTGCTGGGGGATGATGAAAGTTACACTTATCACATTTGGGCTGCGGCCCTACATATTCTCTCTTGCCTTGTGTCACAGCCACAAAATTTCTGGTTGTCTTGGCCCTTTTGTCGAACTTCCCAGTACTCAACCTGCTCGTTTCCCTAACATCTTTTCTCTTCTCTACCCCTCTTCCTAAGACCCCTGTTCTCACCATCTCATCTGTTAACGTACCAACTTTTAGAATTGCACTCTAAATAGTAGGAGGGGCTGCTGCTGTTACCATTGCCCGGATTTGGGGCACATGTCCCCAGATGTACCTCTCGATCCTCTTGGATTCCGGAGTCACCAGATGTGGAACCAGTCTTGCTAACTCATGAAAACGACCAGTGTAAGCTACGTGTCCAGCTCCTACCATAGCATGGTTCCAGAACTCCTGCTCCAACTTCTGCATCTCATTAAGTGGGCAGTATTCTTCAGTGATCAATGCTTTAAACTCATCCCAAGTCATCTGCATTGCTGATTCTCTTCCCCTTGCTTGAATCTGTGTGTTCCACCAAGTTAGTGCCTTGCCTTGTAGTGAACACATGGCATACTTGATCTTTTGTCTGTCTAAGCATTCACTGATATCAATAACGGCCTCCATCTTCTCAAGCCACCTAGTTGAGTTATCGCTCCACCTTTCCCATCAAATTCTTTCGGTTTGCAGGCCACATATTCCTTGTAAGAACATTCTCGTCTTGTATTAACAACCCCAGTTTCATTACCAGTTGTTCCGCCAATCTTAGTATCTTCCCCTGTTCCTTGGTTATGCTTATTGTTAGTATCATTATCCCCGTGGAGATTATGATTCAGAAGAGTGTTGCTCACTTGGGTCACTATCGTAGGAATCAGTACGGCTAGCTGCTGAGCGATCATGGAAGCTATGTCGGGGTTTTCAGTTCCCTGATTGATGCCGACGGGACCACCACCTGTTCTTGGTTGCCTACCTCTACCTCTGCCTCGTGGGGTCTCACCCTCACGATTTGTACTGCGGATGACTCTTCGAGGCGGGATTTTCTAATCACAAAAGGAGTAAACATGTAAACTTTAGTCACTTTAAGATACACGTATAACTCCACTCATCAAGTTCCAACATTTCATGCTACAGTCAATCGAGATCATCACGTAGCCCAGTTTAAGCACATTCTTAGTATACCGATGATGCTTATATATAGGGTCCCCCGCAGCGTTCCCATCACATCCACGATATACCGAGAATGATGCTTAAACCGGTTACATGACATCCGATTTTCCTAAGCATCATCCCAATGAATAACATAATGTATGTGTAGAGAGTGTCATCACTCTTCTACATTTCTTGGAAATCCACTTTCATTCTAAGCATTTAATCAGTTCCATAGTTACTGAAATGCTAAGTGGAGAAATGTTTCATGGAGAACAATATCCATATCATAATTGGAATTCCATGATGGCTCTAAGTAGATTAGGTCTTAAGTAATGGTATAGGTTATGAATGTTTTAGCATCAGTTACAAGGTCTTACTAGAATTATAATTCTAGTGTCCTTAGGTATAGAATGGGAGGCTTGTACTAACTATGATCGTTACCTTAGGATAAGATTGGCCAGACTTCACATGCACTGCAAATTGCAATTACGTGTGCACCCGTAATGGTAATTTACCTTGCATGATCACCCTTAGCTTCACCTACCCAGGCTAACATCACAGTATTGACAACATTCATCATGCACGGTTCATGTAATGTCCTCATGTCCATGAGCCAATAGTATTCCAATAGTAGTCCGCGATAGCAAATAGTCCAAGCACATAAGCACAATTAGTCTAACGGGAGTTGCCTATCCCTACTTCTTTCGGGACCTCAGGCCTAACTATCTCAGGGTCGGACTCAATATCCGGGATTAACGCTTCGCGCGATCTGTGAAGATCCCTTCAGGTTTGGTATCCCATACCTAATAGTATAATGCGGCGCGCATAGGAGTGGTAGGTTCCAATAGAAGGCATCCCGTGAGGAAAGAGTAAGAGTAATAGTGCCTTCCTCAGGATGGCTAGATAACAAGACATAGTGACAAAGAGCAAGTATAGAGATATAGAACAAGTATAGAGGAACGTACATATAATATCAGATGCAAGCCAATCCTAGCATGCATTCTACATGAAGGTTCTTAGGTTATAGTCTAGGTCAAGTGAATTGCCTAATTCTCTATAACCAATGGCTCTGATACCAGTCTGTCACACCCCCGCTGAGAGCGGAAACACGGGGATGCGAACGAGACGGGATCGTCATAACACATTGTTAACGATAGAGATGCAATATATGTAATTGATGACAAAAGCGTGTCATGACGACACCCGACACAAAGGAGACTTGTGTCGTGTTTAGTCAATATTCACGACAGCATAGCCATAAACATTAACTTGTAAATGATTCACATAAGCAAATATTGTATCCTTGTAATGCAATTCCCACAACCCGGGAATAAGTATCCAAAAGAATGATAATTGTTTAAAAGACTACAACAATGTTTCAAAATGATTGTTTGTCAAGTATGTTCAGTCTTAAAAATGCATCCTAGGGTCTCCACTAAGGCAGCACTCCTAGATCTTCAGTTATCATTATCACGTGAAAAGATATGCTCAAAACGGTCAATAAAATTGTTGGTGAGCCTGTAGGTTTAAATGTAAATATGTAATTGATGCTGTATAGTATTTGTTGCGGAATACCGTGCATACAATTATAAGTAAGAAAAATCAAATATCCATGAGTTTTACAACCAAACCTAATGACGTACACACATCAACTTGTCAGAATATATTCACCTAAGGCCCGTTCCTGGCAAAGTGATGGTACCAACTAGTAAACCATCTGACAAGGATGGGGGTGTCAACCCAGTAGTACTACCAATATCCATCCGTCTGTTCCAATACCAGAATTAAATGGTTGTAAAGAAAGTACCCCACAACGACTCATGTATGTATAAGATAAGTACTCACAACACAGTATCATGTTGATTTCCAAGTATGTAAAATTGTATGTAAAGTGTACAGCATAAGAAAGTGGGTGAGCATACTTTTCCCTCATATTTGTAAAAGATTGAAATATTGTATAAGCATAAAAAGGGGCCACGAAACTCACTTGTTAAGTGGTAAGTATGTATGATGAAAGCTTCCCAAACATTGTATGCAATGAACAGTCAAACACCTATTGACAGTTATGTTAGGCATTAATGATGTGCCTAATGTTAATAGTAATGTTTAGTCGGGTCGGGTCGTATCGGTTTGGTCGCGGGTAACACACACACACACAAGCACATGCAGCGGATCTTATGTAGATCCAAGTACCAGAAACGTTGCCATTGTCGATGATATTTGTGTAAAAGTGTCATTATAGTTAGAGAAATACTTAGTAAGCATTAGTGTTACAAATCGATTACTGTTAGTTGTAAAATGTTAAGTTAATTCGATTTGGTTTAACTTCAGTGAATTTGATAATGTTAATTTGAAGATTGTCATTAGCAATGGCAACCGTGTCGATGTCACCTTAACATCACACGACAAACACACCGCACACAAGAGGAAATCAAACACAGCAACTCCAGTCGCACGACAGGACCAGACGCATGACTCAACACTCCATCCGCCCGAATCAACCTTCAATCGTGCGAATCAGCTTCATTCGTACGATTGAACCCTCATTCGTGCGACTTAGCATTCAGTCGTACCACACAACACCCAATCGCACGACCCAACATCCATTCGCATGATTCAACCTTCATTCATACGAATTAGCTTCATTCGTACGAATGAACCTCCATTCTAGAAACACTTATCTAACATATCTAAACAAGATGCACACGCAGAGAGGCAACACACACCCACACGACCTCATGTGCTCTGGTTGAACCCGAGCACCCGAAACCCTAAAAACACAGAAGTAAACAAGCAAGAAAAGGGACGACCAAGGTTGTCTACCTGCAAGAAAGGGGTAGTCTCGGCTGTAGCCAAGGTTTTACCGGTGAAAACGCAAAGAAACGGGGCGGTTTGGTGCAAGGAGGAGGAGAAAAGTGGAGAAGAAGAAGATGAAGAAGAAGGTGAGAATGTGGTGGCTAGGGCTGGGATGTGGGTATTTATACCCAGCCCTAGTTTGGCAAAATGTCACATTTGATCCCTGCATTTAGCCCCCGAGTTCTCAAATTTGTTCCGGTTAAAAACGACGTAAATAGACTAGTTATATTAATCATAGGGATGTATTTAATGATATTTGTATCTTAAAATGATGTCATTAATGACATTAATATTATATCGAGATAATATATTTAATGATGACGGTGGCGATATTTGTAAACGTTTTAGGTGATAACGATGCAACAATGATAACACAAGTGTAAAAGATAACCAACCAAGTATGATATCCGCACGTATAGCTTATAAGGTCAGGATTGACCAATTAAAGAAAAGATAATAGAAACTCATCAATTGACGGACCTTTGGTGACGGATGTCACAGACACCGTTGTCGCGTCAGGTATGTTTCTAGTAAATCAAACTAGTGCATCGGTATTATTTGATTTTGGTGCTAGTAGGAGTTTCATTTCTGCTGCCATCTGTGCTAAGTTACCCGTTAGTAGTTGAAGTATTGATGATCCATTTGATGTAGAAACTGCTATTGGTAAGCTTACCAGAATTTCTGATATGATAGAAGGATGTGACATAGAAACTAGAAGGTCACAGGTTTTCTGCTAAACTATTTATCATGCCTCTAGGTGGATTTGATGTAATACTAGGGATGGATTGGTTAGCGACCTACCAGGAAATATTGTGTGTCGCAAGAAGATGATCCTTTTTAATCGTGCCCGATGGAGGTTTGGTGACAGTCTGCGGCGATCGCGTCACTACGGTTCCGAAGGTGATTTCGATAGTGGTGGCAGTGAAATGCATGAAACGTGGATGTAATGCCTACCTGGCTTACGTAAAGGATGTGGACGCATCAGTACCATAATTGTTTGATGCACCAGTTATGTGTGGCTTTCCGGACGTGCTCCCAGAAGATTTACCAAGTGTGCTACTGGATCATGAGATTGAGTTTCAAATTGATTTGATACCTGGTGCTCAACCCATTGCCAGGGCACCATATCGATTAGCTCTGACCGAGATGAAGGAACTAATGGTTCAACTGCAGGAGTTGATGGACAAAGGGTTTATCCGACCGAGCATCTTTCCGTGGGGTGCTCCGGTCTTGTTTATTAAGAAGAAGGACGGTAGTATGAGGATGTGCATTGACTACCAAGAGTTAAACAAGTTGACAGTGAAGAATTGGTATCCTTTACTAAGGATTGATGACTTGTTTGATCAGCTCCAAGGTGCCAGTTGGTTCTCAAGGATAGATCTCTGATCTGGCTACCATCAGTTGAAGGTGAAGGGGCAAGATATTCCTAAGACAGCTTTTCACACGCGTTATGGACACTACGAGTTTCTCGTTATTTCTTTCGGTTTAACTAACGCGCCAACTGCCTTTATGGACTTAATGAACCGAGTGTGTCAGCCAATGTTAGATAAATCAATGATTGTATTTGTTGATGATATCCTGATTTATTCAAAAAGCAAGAAAGAACTTACCGGCCACATACGTGAAGTGTTAGAGACACTTAGAAGGGAGAAGTTATATGCTAAATTCTCTAAGTGTGCTTTTTGGTTACACGAAGTTCAATTTTTGGGTCACGTGGTGAATTCTAAAGGAATTATGGTAGACCCGGCGAAGGTTGAGGCGGTAATGCAATGGAAGTCTCCAAAGACGCCATCCGAGATTTGAAGTTTCTTAGGATTGGCAGGATACTACAGAAGATTTATTCAAGACTTTTCCAAGATAGCCTCACCTTTGACTAAATTGTCTCGCAAGGACGTGAAGTTTGTGTGGGGTCGGGAATAGGAGGATGCTTTTAAGGAGTTAAAGGCAAGATTAGCTCAAGCTCCTATTTTGACATTACCCAAAAGGAGTGAAGACTTAGTGGTATATTTGGATGCTTCTTACTCGGGACTGGGTTGCGTGTTGATGCAACATGGAAGGGTAATAGGCTACACGTCTCGAAAGTTGAAAACCCACGAGGTCAATTACCCTACCCATGATTTGGAGCTAGCGGCTGTGGTTTTTGCATTAAAGATTTGGAGGCACTACCTGTACAGGGCAAAGTGCACAATCTTCACGAACAATAAAGCATAAAGTATTTCGTTGAGCAAAAAGATCTCAATATGAGGCAGAGGAGGTGGTTAGAGTTAATCAAGGGTTATGATTATGAGATCCACTACCATCCGGGTAAAGCCAATGTAGTGGCTGATGCCCTAATTGAAAGGAAAGATCCGAGTCGTTCCGGATGAAAGCTTATCAACTAGTGATGACCTCTGATGTGATGACCCAAGTAAAGGAATTTCAAAATGAGGTATTAAAGAAGATCGTCTTAACTCTGAACAGATGAAAGGTTTAGTCACGGAGTTGGGAGAAAACACCCATGGAATTAGAACCTGTTTCGGGTGGATGTGGATCCCTCGCTACAGAGACCTATAGGGGTGGATTATGGATGAGGCTCATAAGACTCGATTCTCCTTTCATCTCGGTGCTACTAAGATGTATCAAGACATGAAGAAAGATTATCAGTGGCCGAGAATGAAGCGTGATGTAGTGGAGTATGTGAGTAAGTACCTTACTTGCTTGCTAGTGAAGGCAGAGTATCAGAATGCATACGAGAAGATCCAACCACTGGATATACCCGAGTGGAAGTGGGAGCATATCACTATGGACTTCATAACAAAACTACCTCGTACGGTGAGGGGGTACGATACTATTTGGGTGATAGTTGATCGTTTGATAAAGAGTACTCACTTCCTACCGATCCGCGAGACATACTCATCTGAGAGGCTAGCGGATTTGTTCATCAAGGAGATTATAGATCGTCATGGTGTGTTGGTTTCTATCGTGTTGGACCATGACACCCGGTTCATATCAAAGTTTGGAAAAGATTCCATGATGTGATGGGGACGAGGCTACATGTTAGCATGGTTTATCATCCTAACACAGATAGTCAGTTTGAAAGGACAATTCAAACGCTCGAAGATATGCTCCGAGCATGTGTGATTGACTTTGGAGGAAGTTGGGATGATCACTTACCGTTAGCGGAATTCTCATATAACAACAGTTACCCTGCCAGTATTGGTATGCCACCATATAAGATGCTATACGGTAGGAGGTGTAGGACGTCTGTATGTTAGGGAGACATTGGGTAGAAGGAGTTGGGAAGTATCAAGATGACCGAGACTATGACAAAAAGTTAGAAAAGATCAAAGCCTTTATAAAGGCAGCAAAGGATAGACAGAAGTCGTATGCCGACAAAAGGCGTAGACCAATCAAATTCAGCATGGGTGATAGAGTTATGTTGAAGGTCTACAGTTCCAGAAAAGGGGTAAGCTAAGCCCAAGATACATAGGGCCTTTTCGAATCATCGCACGAGTAGGAGAGGTGGCCTATCGATTAGAACTGCCTGACGAGTTAAGTGGAATTCATCCGACATTCCATGTATTTCATCTGCAAAAGTGCTTAGCTGATGAAGATATGATTAGACCACTAGAGGACATCGAGGTGGATAAACGACTTAATTATGTAGAGCAACCAGTGGCAATCATCGATCGGAACGAGAAAAGATTGAGAAATAAAATGGTTCCACTGGTGTGAGTACAGTGGAGACACAGAAAAAAATCTGAGTCTACGTGGGAGGCTGAAAAAGAAATGTGACAACATTACCCATAGCTATTTGAGGAATGACAAGTTTCGAGGACGAAACCTCTTTAAGGGATGGTGACTAGTAACACCCGAAATTTTGTCAAAATAAAAGAAAAGAAAAGTAACAAGAAAAGTAAAGAAGTATCTCGAAAGAAAGGAAAAAGAGCAAAAGTAGAAGGGGGCACAGTGTAAAAAGTACAAAACTTATTATTTTATTGTTTAAAAGAGCATGGTCGCCCGTAACACCTTTTTACATCCTGTCACTCGACTGAAAAAGAAGAAAGAAGAAGAAGAAGCTTGTTCTCTTGGATATTCAAGAGAATAAAAGCTGTTTTTGATCTTGGTAGGTATTTCTTGTACAATTGGTTCGGTTTTGATGGGCTTTTGACCTTGAAACCGATTTTTAAGTGTTTTATGTATTTGATTGTTTATTTTGATGTGTTTTAGGTATTTGAACTCTTGGTAACTTTAAGTCCGGTGGAGTTTTACTTGAAGACTACTTTAGTTGAGTTATGGTTTTATGTTTTTAAACTTCTTTGGGGCTAAAAAATACATGTAAAAATGTTTTTAGAACTGTTATATATGTACCCATATGTATATGTGTATAAACTCTTGTGTTTTATGGTTGTAAGTTTGTTTTGATGCTTAGTATGGTATATTTATGTTGTAAGCATGTTAGAAAGTAGATTGAGACTGAATTTAAGTGAGAAATATGATAAACTGTTGGTCATGCGCCCAAATAGGGCTCATGCGCCTGAAACTTTGCCTTAGAAAAACATAGGTGTAGTTCATGCGCCCCAATAGTCCTCATGCGCCTAGGAAATTGTCTGAAAATACTAAGCGGTAACCCATGAGGCCAAACAGTACCCCATGCGCCCAACCATTTTTGCTTAGTCATGCGCCTGAACAGTACCCCATGCGCCCATGATTGGTTCCCAGGCGCCTAAGTGTAGACTCATGCGTCCACATAGTGTTCATGCACCCAAGCAGTCCTCATGCGCCCAAGCAGTCCTCATGCGCCCAAGCAGTCGTCATGCGCCTACATAGTGCTCATGTGCCTAGAATACTTAGAAAATTTTCTGAAATTTTGGGGAAATATAGAATTTTAAGGTTTGACCCTGGTTTGACTTGGTGTATATATTTGTTTATTTTATGCATGTTTATTTTTAGAGTTGGTGAAAAGGTCCATGCTTTTATAAACTGTACATTAAGGTCTTGGGTCTGTAACTTTCTACTTTATATACTTTTATCCTTTTTGTAATATATTAGGATGTGAGCTATGACATGTCATAGTCACTAGTCAAAAGACAATCTGCCTTTTGACTCTACATTGATTTGTTATCTTTCAATGTTCCAATTGGCTTTCCAAGTATGGCTAGTTATAGGATGTAGCATAAAGTATCTTAGGGTCTTGTATTGTAAAACTTATGCATTGTAACTCTTGTAAGAGAACTTAAGATTAATATACAACATTCTTGAAAACCTTACATATATTGTTCTTGAGTTCAGTCTCATTCTTACTTGTGTTCTTTGCATCTTACTCCAAACCCGGTTCCCTATTTGAACTGTTAAGTGCTCTAACACTCTCCTTATTGTGAAACTGATTGTATTGACCATCCCTTAAACGGTCCTACAAAGTTTATCTCATAATGAGCTCGAACATAATAATAAAGATAGAAGATAGTAATGAAATCATTGAGCTTCTTCAAAGTGTTGAATGGACCTCCAAAACCTTCAAGGACTTCTAAAGGCTAGGTTCCCAAGACGGAACACGAGCACTTCACCTCCCAAAAGCTCTTCTTAAAGTTGCAAATAAAGTCATGTTAATAGGCTTTCTAGAGTGTTTAAGCACGACCCCGTGCCAAAAAGGCATAGCTCCGTGCTAGTATAATGTACGTAAAAGTTGGTCGGCTCGTATGCTCAGAAATTGTCAAGAATGGCCCCATGTTCAATGGGGCATAGCCCCGTGTTTATGGTAGGGCACGGTCTCGTGCCTCCAGGGGCACGCCCCCGCTGGGAACCATACTTTTTGTCCTGTCGGACTAACAAACACGGGGGTGTGTTGATTTTAGCACGTGAATGTGTTTCAGGATGGGCATGGGGGTGTGCCTCATGAGGTACGACCTTATGCTTAAATTCTGAATCTTGGATTTCTTTAATTTCTTCTTCTTTAAGCTCCTTTTGTTCATCTTGCTCTTTTTCAAGCCTGAAACACAATATGAATTATTTAAATATCAAATCTCATTTTTAGTAAGAGTTTCTAGAATAATTGATGTGCAATTGATGTGTTTTATATGTATAATTTGGAGCACATTAATATTACAAAAGTCTTTAAGACATTAAAGATATAGTGATGTGTGATTTGATGTAAATATATATTTTAATATTAGATTTTACACAATTAATCTTTAAATTTATAAAAATAATTTTCACCTTATGACTAACTACACACACAATAAGCAAATGTACCTAATATAGCTTTTGGCAAGAACCAAGTATCGATCCATGAACACGAGAGCTCCTGATACTAAGCCTTTTTCATTATCTAGCCTATGAAAGATGATTTGTGAATAATAAGATTAATTAATTTAACTAATAATTAAACTAATGAAGGAAGTAGACGAAGATGAAGATAATCAATTAGAGGAAGATATCACTTAGACTTCGAACTCACTTAATAAAACAATGACAACATACATGAAACTATGGTGAGATCATCTTCTATACATGCAACATGGATGTAAACTAGACTCTTGTCAAGGTTATCTTATTATATAACTCGTTCGAAGCTAAAGACATAAACACATAATAGCCACCTAAAGTTATGCCATGAAAATCCAATGATGTTATTAAGGCAAAGTTGAATATGGTTAGGACTCCCGTCAAGGATACCAAACCCATAAATATTCGGGAAGTTAGCACGATAAAGACATGGTAACTACCTCAATTCGAGTAATGTAACAATACATATATAAATCCTTCAATTTATGAATGTCCTAATACGAATATACGAATCATAAATATACGCATTATATATGGTTACAGATACACAATATTAGGAGATATTCATAACAAACACAACAGTTTTCACAAACATATGTATTTGGATGCACACTTGTTCAACTTAACTAGATAATCAATCATCATTTACTAGTCCTAGTCAAATGCTATAAACCACACACTAAGGTATGCATTTTATGAAAATATGTTCTAAAACACAAAGTTTTTCAACAATATGCGATTATAACACCCACAAGATTTATCATTTCATAAATTTTAACAACCACACATAATCATTGAAGAACATTCATAGCCTTGTAATAAACATTGACCTAATCATCACCAAAACTTACATGTAAAATGTCAAAGTAAGCTAAGCTTCATCTAATCTAAGCGATAAAAAATGTTTAGCCCATGAGGTTTACAAAAACCACAACCAAGCTCATAACAATGGAAGAAAACATGATAGATCTAGAGATTTTTAAACCAAAGATGAGTAGCGGTGGGTTGTGTAGAGTTAGATCTTCCTTGAAAATGCTTGATCTTCAACCTAGTTTGAACTTTTGAAAGAACTCCTTCAAAGTTGCCACAAGAATGGAGAAAAACTAGAGTTTCTACTCCAAAATTCATCTCCCCCAAAATGAAGAAGAAGGGCTTAAAGAGGGCCTCATGCGTGTTATGACCATGACAGAATCAGTCATGACCATAATATGCAGGGAAAAGGGACCTGCTCCATGTTATGGTTATGACTGAATCAGTCATGACCATAACAGGCTCTAAACTTCCAAAATGTTCATGCATTTCTTGTCTTTTTCTTTTGAAATCATCAAGCAACCATGGAAAACTATAAAATCCAAATTAATCATAATTAAGTATAGATAAAGAAGAAGTTATAACAAAAACGCTTAAGATGGGTAAAGATATGTATTATTAACATGTATATTTATTCACATATCATATGGATAAATATTAAAATTATTAAACTCACAATATGCCGTTAGAAAAATATTTGTATTATAGTTATTATAAATATGAAGATATATGTAAGTTATATTCTTAAATATTTAAATAAAATAATACTTAATTTAAATAGTATTTAGTTATAAAAATATAATTAGTAAATATAAATTTAAGTGTCAAGTTAAAGTATCATAAATAAAATAAAATTTAATGAAGTGAATTAAATAATATCATATTGTTAAAGAATTTATTAATAATATTTATTAAATACATGAAAGATACAAGTGCAAAAATGTCAATTTATATAAAATTTAATGGATAAATTTACCATATTGCTCATAAAGCGTCTTAAAATCTTAATTAATTTCATGTTCTACCCTATAAAATAAGAGTGCACTTTTTTGTACATGTTACTTCAAAACTTGTATGCTTCACAAAATCACATCTATATCCAAAAAAATATAATATATAGCAGTATAGGTGTGACAACCCTAAAAATAAAGGTTAGACGAGTTAATATTTTAAGAAAATTTTTACATTATTAAGTATATTTGACTAACACTTTATGAATATTATGTGTTTTAGAAATAAAATATATAAATATATATTATAGTGCCTTATATATATACATAAGAGAAATATATGTATGTATGTTATGCATGTATATATTTACTTATGCATGCTTGCATGTATGAGGGTTATGTATGCATGAACATATATTTTCTTACTTATGCATGCATAAGTTATGTTACCAAAATATTATTTGATCAAAAACACTTCAACATTACAAAATCAAATGTTTCATGTTACAACTCAACTAAACAACACAAACACAATGAAACATCAAAGGAAACTTAGCATCAAAACAAAACTAAGCAAAACATAAACACCTAAACACCAACCCAAACTCTAGACTCGGTTCATTAAGGATTTAACCAATCGATTTAAGTGTTGATTAGCACTTTGATCGGCTAAAACACATAGCCATACCTTACAACCGCCACCTAGCCATTATGACACCAAGCTTGTTCCCTTACTTGACACCTAATGAGCCTAAGTAGATTATTCACCAAGGCTAGCATGTAGCCCTTATGATTACTTTCCATTAAAGGCCTTTTGCCAAGATACCCATAAAACAAACTCTCCATTGGCCACCTCACTTCACCACAATCAAATATCATCATTCTCCCCACATCCTTGCTTTCTCTCGGCCGAGACACAGCCACGAGCACCACTACCTTACATCACCATCAACCACCATCATCCTCACACCCTCGAAACCCTCTCGGGTTCTATATTATCATCACACCCCATCATCTTAAACTCTCTAGCTCAAACTCTGGATCATAACCAAGCACAACCATCATCACTCTCTCGGTTTCTATCACATATCATCATCATCCAAGCATCCATCATCTTCACTTCAAGAGAATTCAAATTTCTAAGAATCAAGAACTTTCGTTTAGGAACTCGAAACATCAAGAATTCCTGAAGCTAATCCACCACTTTTCTCAAATAAACAATGTATACTCCTCAAAATCTATAACTAACAAATTATATATGTGTTTAAACACATATGATTAACTCCTTAGTTAAATCCTCAAGGTTCTTTGCAAACACTCATAATCACATGATTTTCATCAAAAATCAATATAAAAAGGGTTCAAAAACAGAAAGTTAAAACATTTATAAAAATCAAGGATTTAATACAAATAAAGGAGTTTAAATGATATGTAATCTTGATAAAATAGGTTTATTATTTAAATGACTGAGATTTTGGGAATAAACATTGAAGTTTTGTTAGAAAATTATGAAATAACAATATACAAATTTGGTGTAAATATAATAAGTAAAATAATTTATACAAATTATTTAAAGTAAAAGAAAGGAAAATATCAAATAGAAGAACAGAACCCCGTAAAATTATATAAAAATTATATAATTATTCTCATGTACTACATAACCACCAGAATTAATTTTGGAATTTAATTCCTTTTTCTAACTAAGATAGGTATTTTTATATAATCTGTAAAGGAAAAATCAAAAGAAATAATTAAACAGTATGATAAATATCAAAAAATTTACCTAAATTATGATGGTTTTAACCCAACATAATGTATAAGTTTCATAATTTTTGGACTTGTATAGATCTTTTTTTAAAATTTTGGATTATTGGGAAAATTACAGAAAAATACCTACTATGAATTAAATATCATAAAATTTATGAGGTGATATAAATTATTGGAACAACATTCTGGAAAAATTTGGGAATTTATAGACAGCAGTATCTATTTTGATAATTTATGGTAAGTTTGTATAATTTTAACAAATTATCTAAAATAAAATGGAAGTTGGAATTTTTATATAATTAGTGATATTATTTGATGATATTACTATTAAACTTTCGGAAATTTTTAAATTTACTTCCATCTGAGGTTCTGAAAATATTAAAAAAAAATTTTTGTATCTAACTTATAATTAATTTTATAGGTTATCGCTGGAAATAAAGGTGAGACTCATAGTCCCATTTTGTATCTTATAAGTTTTGGGGGGGGGAAAGCACTGTTTTTATGATTGATGTAATTTTTGAGATTTACTGTCATTTATGTTACAACCATTAATTCGGATGTGGAACCGTTGGATAATATAGGTAGTAGGGGTGTTCAGGGTCCGGTTTTCGCGGTTTTTAGATCAAACCGTAACCGAACCGTTACTAACGGTTTTTTATCACTTAAAACCAAAACCGAACCAATCAAAAGTAAAAACCAAACCAAACCGAACCATTGCAACCGGTTTGGTTTCACGGTTTGGGCTTTTTTAGGCCCATTTAAGCTAAGTCTTTGAGCTGTCAAAACAGCCCAAAAACTATCAAAATGCAGCCTTAAACTGGTCCAAAATCCGGCCAAAATGCGGCCTTAAATAGGTCCTAAAACATGCCAAAACGCAGCTCCAAACCTGTGTACAAACTGCCAAAATGCAACCATTAACCTGCCTAAAATAAGCAGCTAACATGCTGTCCAAAATAATTAAAAATAAACTATCCAACTATATGGGCATGAATACTACAAATTGGTGTTTAGGACTTACAAGGCTTTCAAAATCAAAAGATTTATTTGGGCTTTAATTTTGTCAAATAAAAATATGACAACCTAAACTCTCAAAGCCCAAACTAAAAATATAAACATTTATGAGGGTTTAAGTCTTTAACTTTGAATTAACAGTTATGTATAAATATACATATATATATATACATATATGTGTGTATATTGATATACGGTTCGGTCCGGTTTTTTACGACCGGTTTTTGGTACAAACCATAACCAAACCGTTTACAACGGTTTGAAAATTTTGAAACCAACCAATCGAAAGTTTAGAAAAAAACCAACCGTGAAATCAAATTGAAGACCGGTTTGGATGGTTTCGCGGTTTGAAACCGAACCATGAACACCCCTAATAGGTAGCGCTACTTAGGAAAATATTTCCTGCACCAACAGAATGAGTGTTGTGATGCTATATTATCTAATTTTATGAATTATGTTATGACAGTTATGAATCATCTGATTATTAAGTAAGGTTTGGTTGTATTTGATGCATCAAAAATATTTTGTTTGAAATTAAACCTATGATCTCACCAATTCTATGTTGACCATTTTAAGTATGCTTTTTTCAGGTAACCATGACTAACAATATAGAATTCTCTTTTGATGTTTACAATGGTTGTGGAGAAGTTGTACGAAGAGTTTGTATGAACTTGACTGTTAACATCTATTATTTCAGTGTAACAGTGGACGCTTATTTCCATCGACTCTGAAGATGTAGTAGCTAAATAATATGTTTGTAATAGGATTATGTCAAATTTTTTTATTACTTATATATGATGTAATCCTAACTTAAGCTAAATTAATGTATTATGTTATGTTATGATGTGTTTTGATGCGTTAAAATTGACTTCTTATAATCGATGCGTTCTGAACAAGCGAGTCACATCCAAAACGTTTTACGCTTCCGCCGAGATGTGACAATAGATAAGTATTTAAATAAAATAATACTTAATTAAAATAGTAATTAGTTATAAAAATATGATTAATAACTACATGTCAATTTATATTATTGTAAATAAAATAAAATTTAATAAGTGAATTAAATAATATCATATTATTAAATAATATATTAACTATATGTATTAAATAGTATAAAAATTAGAAAAAGTTAATTAAATGGAGACAAAATGAAACTATTGTATAAAACACTTGTACTCTAATTTTCTAATATAAAAATAAAAAAAGTTAATTAAATGGGGGCAAAAAGGAAATTATTGTATAAAACACTTGTACTCTATGTTTAAAATGTTGTATATGTGTCTTACACTTTGAATGAAGTTACCATCTTATGCTTCTAATATGCATTATATAGTAGTATAGATATATCCGATGCGTAATGATAAATAACTTTTACAACCATATATATTTAAGTTAAGAAATGATAAAAAAAATAATAATAATGTATATGTTTTCCCCCGAGTGAATGTATGCATTTTTCATATGATAAATTAGGATTTGGGCTTGAAGTTATTTGTCAAATTAGCTTTCACAAATTATATCAATATTCATGCAGCTGCCTAATTTTACATGATTGCTGCTTGATTTTGACTCAGCCTTTCTTTAGCTACGACACAAGCAAATATTGATCACCTTGTGCTTTCTTTACCCTGGTCTTTTTCGTGCATTACTTTTAAAGTTGCTTATTACACATAAAGCAACTAAAATTTGTAGAATAGTTATTTGCCTTGACTCTTACAACTTCACTATTGTTTCAGTTTTCTTTTGCTTTTCATCATCTTTTTCTGTAGCTCATGTTCTTTCTCTATATGTTGTGTAACTTTTTTCAAACATCTTCAATGATTGATTAAGATGTCATGAAATTGATTTCTCTTGATGGTAATTTTTAATGCATTTTAACATTTGTTCTTAACAAAAAGTAATTACATTTATATGTCCACATCAGCGCCAATTCAAGGTCATCTAGAAAGAATTCCAATTCAAGCGTCAATTCAAGCGATCCGGCCCCTCCCCGGATCCTGCGCAAAGCGGGAGCTTCATGCACCGGGTACGCCCTTTTTTAAATATTATTGCATTCAAGTTTATAAGTTTTCATGTGTTTGACTAGAAAGTCGCAAAGCTTAGAAGCAACACACTGGTCAAAGTTATAGGCCATGGTTGCATCAAATAAAATTTTAAAAGCATTAAAGGAGTGTTTGTTTAAAAAAAAAAAGCTCTTCCAGACATCTTTTGTCTACGTCGTGCACACCACGCGTAGACGTTGAGGTCTGCATAGTGTTTTTTTAAAGACTTTTTATTAATAAAGGTATGCGCGAGTTCTGTATGGTGCAGACTTGACACAATTAATTACTTCTAAAGTCTTCTAAAGTTTGCAGAGGATTAAACACCATCACCCACCACCACTCATGTCCACCACCACCACCACCGTCCGCCTCATCACCAGATATGATCCGCAGACTGCAGACATTTTACTGATAAAAAAACAAACATCACCTAAGATTCCAGTAGCACATTGCTTTATACTGATTTTGGGAAGATTAGATTGAAGAGGGTTACATATTCTAATTACACTATATTCCCCATTGAAATGTAGTGTAACTTTATCAAAGTATTTAGAGAATACATAAGGGGTTTAAGTGTTTGTTGTATTGCATTCTAAATATTTGATGCTACTTTTTATCTTCTGTAACCATCTACTAATAACGCCCAAGACAGCATTGAAACAAACCGTTTACACTAGAACTTTTTAAACTAAAATTTCAACATACTCGATACTTTAAATGGTCGAAACAAATCTCCTAGTGAAACAAAAGGCCAAGGAATAATGATTGTTGAAATCTTGCTTATATATATCAGACTTTTTGTACCATTAATATCAGCTAAATCAGATCGTATATTTTGTATTTATCTATCGTATCTCTTGTATTTATTTATGATGTTTGCAAAACAACAAAAGTCAAACATAGCTTTTTATAAAAGCATTTGTCCTTATGATATCGCTTATGTATGTATCTAACTAAACTTGACGTGGCTTTTTACTTAAACGTATTATATTACTTTAATGCTCAAAACAAATTGATAGTTTTTGCTTTTTTTTTTTTGTAAGTGCCAATTATCATTTCCAAGACATGGCGAGAGGACCGTGCTACAACTCACGAATTATAATTCTAATAATAATTATATATTAATGGACAGTGGCGACGATAACACATGGACAGTGTCGCCGGAAGGGACGAAAAGCTCGGAACAAGAAAGTGGAGATCTCCTTCCACGTAACAAATCTCCTGAACGGGCTACTAGTTCAATATTATTGAAGTCCTTTCAACCCTTCGGAGTGGTATCCGATGCTTACATTGCAAAGAAAAGAGATGCGAGGGGAAACGTCTTTGGATTCGTCAGAATGGTGGATGTTACAGATATCCCATCGGTCTTGGAGGGGATGAATACGATCAAGCTCTTTGAAGCAAAGCTGGTAGTTTCACTTGCAAAGTTTGACAAAAACCACAAACCATTCGAAAAGGTATTCATGCCTAGCTGCAGGCAGAACTGGAGGCCTAGACAAGAGGTTCCAGTTGACATTCAAGAGACTCAGAATGGTTTTCAAAGGTTAGCAATCATAATGCACGAGGGCTTATCATTCAGTGATGTGGTTCAAAACAAAGGAACCAGTAACATCAAGAAGTCCATATCAATTGAAGGAGGTGGGGCTGCCTTTATTCGCCACTGGTGTGGAACGGCTGTTTGGGGAATTTCCAGAAGCATGGAAAGCCTGAAAAACTCCAAAAGCATGGTTAAATCTGCTGGGTTCACAGACATAGGGGTGTCCGACATGGGTGGCCTAACTGTTCTAATAATCTTTAAAACAAGATGCTTAGCACAGGATTTTGTCCTAAAAAACTCAGAGGTTTGGATGAGGGTCTGGGAGAGAGCTTTCGTGTGGAATGGAGAGGACGTGCCTACTGGCCGTGTGGTGGGTCTCAGAATCACCGGAGTTCCTATCTTACTAAGAGATAATAAATATATGATTGGATCGGGTCCCTTTTCGGTCTAGCGATAGGCCCTTCTGAATAATAATGGACTTCAAATGACAATTCTGATAGTTTATGTATGATTCACACAATCTCCATGAGTAAAGTTGATGGTGTTGTAGATGTGATTTGGAACCGAAAGTCCTATACAGTAAATGTGTTTGAGGAATCTGTGCAATGGAATCCATCAGCAGGAATTGTATCATCCACTTCCGGAAAAAGATGCGGTTTAGATGACTTGGAATAGGGGAAAATACGAGATGAAGTGGCGGAACAAGACTAACATGCAAACCCTATTGCTATCCTGTAAGGATCCAGGAGGAAACCGTCGGAGAAGCGCGAAAGTCTCCAGTTAGAATGTAAACTGAAAAGGTGGTGCATGGGCAAAAGGTGAACTTTGGGACGTTGCATGAGATGCCTTAAAAGGAGATTGTAATAAATGAAGAGAGAGTAGACTATGTAACCAATGATGCTGTGGAAACGGATGGTGGGGTCATAGAATCTAATCTACTGGAGTATCATAATGCTGTGGTAACGGGAGTTAGGCCGATGGTGGAACCAAGCCCACTACTGCCTTCAGGCCCAATGTAAGAAGTGGGAAGAAGGTTGGTCGTAGTGAAAGAAGCCCACCTTCTATTGGATCCATGCAGGGCACATCAAATAAACCGTTCATCCACCTACATTTCCTAGACCTAAATTCTTCGCCCCATGAGAGTGCTTCACAGACTAATCTTTTTACCAATGACGATCACCACAGCGGAATGGGCACTGAAGATGCTTCGGTGGTGCAGGATGATGTGGTCACGTCGACGACGGATGACGGGTATAAAGAAGGATTGGAGGTAAACCCACAGTTAGGAAATCAATCAGAAGTGTAGGAAACATTAAAGTTCGGTTCTAAAATTAGGGTGAATTTGGTTGGTTTCGAAGAATAAGTGCGCGGCTTGGTTAATGGTGAAGGTGTTAACTAGGTTCCCCAATGATATGCCTTTCAATTAACATATGTGGTGTGCGCGACCCTTGGAAACCGGGGTGGATTCAGGGGATCAAAACAAGTCATAATATACAGTTCTTAGCAATTCAAGAATCTAAATTGAATTAGGAATCTTGGTTCAACGTAAGCTTGTTCTAAGGAAAGTCACTATTCGAGTATGAACAAGTATACGCGGTTGGTCAGTCGGGGGGATTGTTAAGCTTATAGGACCCAACCATATTCAGGATGGTGACCTCCATAAAGCTGCGGCACTGCCTAATCATTTCTGGTGACATCATACAAACGAATATTAGAATGAATGTGGTGAATATAAATGCTCCAAGTGATCCGGCTGGCAGAAGAGAGTTATGGTCGGAACTTACCAACATAAAACTTAATACATGGCCACGTATATGTCCGACAATGGTAAGTGCTTAAGTAAAACAGAGAGATTTTTGTTTTGTCGGGAGTTCCAAAATACATGGCCACAAGCATCGGTAGCAACTATCTCCAGGTTTTATTCGGATCATTGCCCGGTTCTATTAACTATGGGGGGATCAAATTTTTGTCATAGACATTCTCGATTCTTTAACACCTAGATGGACTTGCCTGCCTTTAAGGAATATGTGATGACTACTGGTCAATACTTTACTTTTAATGGTCCTACAGACTGAGCTATGTCCACATTATTAAAGTTTCTTAAAAACAAGATAAAACAGTAGGTCTCTAAAGAAAAAGAAAAGGTGGAGGAGATATATCAGAAGAAGATTGAAACACTAGTGAAACTAGAATTATTGGCTGAAGATAAAGACTTAACAAATAAGGAGTGGCTACTAGAATGGAGTGTAAAAAATACATTGATGATCATGATTTTATGAAGATAAAAGATTTACAACAGAAATCGCGCATCAAATGGGCTATTGATGGAGACGAGAATTTCTAATATTTTCATAAAGTTACAAACGCAAACATTGCGAGTAACAAACTGAATGGGATTATGGTGGAAGGCATATAGATTGATAATCCTGTAATAATAAAGGATAAAGCAGTGGATTTTTTGAATCAAAGTTCTCTGAATCATTGCCCTCCAGGCCCTCATTCAAATGTCCGACCATCGTATAAGTTTCTGATATTGATGTTACATGGTTGGTGCAACCGTTTACTAAGGAAGAAATCAAGTTGGCAGTATGGGATTGCGGTAGTGACCGGGCACCAGGACCATACGGTTTTAATTTTGGGTTTTGAAAGCCTTTGGCCTTTATTCCAGTAAAGATTTATTGAACTAATGGATGAGTTTTACCACCATGCAGATCTGAACCCGGGCTGCATGTCCTCTTTTATAGCCCTCAGTCTAAAAAACCACGATCCCACTAGATTTGGTGATTTCAGACCAATTAGCTTAATTGGTTGCATTAATAAAGTTGTCTTGAAAATCTTGGCAAATCAGTTGAAGAATATAATTGGGAAGGTGATTTCTCCTTCACAAACGACTTTTATTGCGGGAAGGAATATTACGGACGATTCGCTTGTATTGAATGAGGTTGTGGGATGGTTGAAACAAGCCAAAAGAAAAGGAATGATCTTTAAGGTTGATCTCAACAAAGCTTTCGACACCCTCAGCTGAGAGTTTATTGACAAGGTTATGTGTGAAATGAGCTTCCCATATATGTGGCGAAGGTGGGTAATGGCGGTGGTTAGGTCGGTAAGGGCCTCAGCCCTAGTGAATGGGTCGCCGTCTGCCAAGTTTAGATGCACTCGCGGACTGAGGCAAAGAGATCCATTGTCCCCTTTGCTGTTTGTTCTAGCCATAGAGACTCTATCGTGCTTCATGAAGCAGGTGTGCTACTTGAATTTATACCAAGGAATAACCTGGAATGATTCTAACTGCATACTTTCTCACCTAATATATGCGGATGATGTAATATTTATGGGGGAATGGTCAATGGAGAATGCCATTAGCATTAAAAGGTCACTATGCTGTTTCTACTTGGTTTCGGGTTTAAAAGTTAATTGGATAAATGCAGTATATACGGGGTCAGAGTAGGTGACTCGGAGGTACAAGATATGGCGACATTGTTCACTTGTGTTAAAGGACCTATGCCATTCAAATTCCTTAGGCTACAGGTACGCGCAAACATGAAACTTAGCAATAACTGGGATCCGATCTTAGACGTGTTCAGAAAGAGGCTTGCGGTTTGGAAAGCTAAAACACTTTCATTCGGTGGAAGAATGACCGTCATAAAGTCATTCTTAAACGCTTTGCCTACTTATTACTTCTCACTTTAGTAAGACCCTGAATCAGTGATAGATGAGTTGGAACGCATGCGTAGAAAATTCTTTTGGGGTGGATCGGAAGATAAGACGAAGATAGCATGGATTGCATGGGAAAAGGTATGCTCTCCGGTCGAATACGTGGGTGTTGGCCTCAGTTTCCTTCGGGATACAAACATGGCACTGCTTGCAAAAGGGTGGTGGAGGTTCAAGGTCGAGCAAACAAGTTTATGGAAGCAAATCGTATGGCAAATTCACCATGGGTCAAGATCGTGGAACTTTATATCGATAAAGCTTTCCATCTCTGGCCCTTGGAAATCCATACGAAAGGCAAATACGAGTTAGTTGATGTCGGAGTGGACATGACATGTATCATAAAAGGTCATGTTGGCCGAGGGGATACAATCTAGTTCTGGGTAGACCTATGGAATGGCTCAAAGACATTTGCACAGGATTACCCAGACTTGTTTCTAATTGAAGCTCGGAAAACTGTACGGTAGCGGATCGGATTTCTTGTAGCGATGGGTCATGCTCTTGGACATGGTCATGGTGCAGGAACCCTTTCTCTCCACAAGAACTAATACAACTAAATAAACTTGAAGAAACGGTGGGTATTCCATCTTTAACCATGGCCGAGGACAGATGGGAATGGTTGATAGATGGGTCCAAGTTATTCTCGGTGAGGAGTGTTAAAAACCTTCTACTAAACTCTAAATTTCAGGAACCGTTTCACAAGTTTATTTGGAATAATTGGGTCCCAAGAAGGTTGGTATCTTATCTTGGTGAGCTAGTATGGATAATTTACCAATAAGGGTCGCACTGTTGCAAAGGAACATCTATACGAAATCCAGTCTATGTCCCATGTGTAGTGAATATGAGGAAACTATGGACCATCTTTTGGTTGCCTGTGGATTTGCACAACTGATATGGCTCGCAATCACGGATTTGGTTAAAATTCCCCAATAATAGCCTTCTAGGTCAAGGATATTTTAGAGGTGCCAAGGAGAATGAAAAGATCAAAGTGATTTCTGAAGGCCTTATATGGAGTCCTATTAGTAATCTTATGGTATATTGGAAGAATCGGAATGACGCGGTGTTTAAAGGCACAACGAGTCAAGTACCGAATTGTATAAATGAGGTGAAGAATCGCAACTACCTGTGGATAAAAAATCATGCAAAATTGGATGGATTGGAGTGGACATCGTAGAGCTCATTCAATTGATAGAGTAGACATTAATTAATGTAATCTTGGTGTAATGTTCTTAAACATTGGTGCACCTGTATGTTGATTAGCATCCTGCTAATCCCGGTGGAATAAAATTTGTTGATCGTTTAAAAAAATAATAATTATATATTCATTCATGTATTAAACTTTACTATGAAATATAATTATGTTTTGGCATAATATATTTTAATAATCCAAACTATTACTCATTAACTAATAATAAATAGAACGTTTTATCAAAGTTAGCGGACATGTTTTATAAATTAATTTTACTAATTGAATACCCAAATCAGACATCCTGTTACGTGCTATTAAACTAATACAGTCATAGATCGGTGAAAAGCATATACATTGACAATAAAATCCAAAGCTTTTCACCTTGGAAGCAATAAATGGTCGTGCTAAATGACCAGAGTCATGAAAAGAAACGAACTTTACAACAATTTCACCTCGTAGCACTAACCGATAGTGATGGTGGTGCTTCACAACGACAGTGACAGCGGTTTATGGTGGTTGTTATCACACCCCAACCTTGACGGCTGAATCGTCGAGATGTGAGGGTTAAGATTATTCATAGCCACATAACACTATCTTTAAATGTAAATATTATTATCATAAGTTTCAATTGCAAATACAACTATAAGTCTCAATATGAAAAAAATCAAAACATAAAACAAAAATAATCCAAAGCCTTTTATTCATTATTCTAGGTCCAAATCCTAGATTTAAGCAACTTCATATGATGACTTCAAACATGCGCGTTTCCTGAAACATGTTCAAAATAAAAGGTCAACTATAAAGTTGGTAAGTTTCCAAGGATTTCATATACTTAATATATGAAAGGTTACAAGTAGCAATTCATATCATATGTTACGAGTTAAGCAAGTTTATAGAACACATATAGCTACAATCAAACCTCGACTTAATTACAAGTTATATGATTGGCTAAGTGTACTTGGTTCCCATGATGAACAAGTCATACGTCATCAGGAGCCGGCAATACATCGGCTTTAGCACCAAATAGGTTTGTCAGGCTCAAAGATCTAAGACGTCGCCAGGCTAGCAATAGTTAATGATTGTAAACAAAATATGTATCTCATATAAGACTTACAATAACACAAATACCATGACAAATAAAAGTATGAATTGTAAGTGCTTTACAAGATTTAAACATTTATAAGTGTATGTTGATAAGATTAACATGTTTCACCACAAAACAGTGTGAAATAATGTAAAAAGGGGCAAGGAAACTCACATGGCAAATAAGTATAAGGGTGATGACTTATAAGAATAATAATAAGCGTCGTTCCAACGTAAATCGTCACAAGGCATCTAAATATAAATATTTACAAGATTTAAGTTTAATTATAATAAGTTTGACGTTTTAACGAGAACTAGCGTTTTAGGTGGAATTTGAGGATTATTGTAAGTACGTTAAATATTTTAATAAAGAACTTACCACTTATGTATTTTAATAGAGAAAATAAAATTAAGCCATTTATAAAACTAATAAAGTTTAAATATAAAATTTAAATAAATATTTTAAACATAATCATGATTTTAAAAGGTAACGTTTGGACGAATACCAATTTATTATTTATTATTTGAAATCCATTTTATTAGGATTATACCAAAAATAACCTTTGTTAAAAGGTTTCAAAAAGTTATTTAATTATTTAAATTTAATAAAAATATAGAAAATTTTTTGGTGTCTATAAAAATATTTAAAGTTTACAAAAACTATTTTTATATTTATTAAAATTTTTCTATAATTAATTTGAGGCTGAAAAAGCTTTTAAAAAATAGAATGAGGGTGCCCGGGTTCGAACCCAGGACCTCATGGTGAGAATGCAAGTGACTAACCAGTGAACCAGGGCCTTGGCTATGGTATCATTCGGTTCTTAATTCTTAAATACACAATTTTGAAGAAACCCCCAAATCCATATGAACCCTTATATGATTTTGATCCAAATTGAAGTTTGATTCGATTTGGTTAACATCAATAATCATGGGGCTTTTGTTTCTCATGTTTAAACGAGTATAATGCCAATTGTAATTACGTGATTGATGATAGATTGGAGATGAATAGGTTATGAACAAGTCGTGACCGAGGTTGAGTTCGACTAGTGAGCAATTGATGATGATAGTCAAATTAAACTCGTGGATAGCTTCAGATGATGTTCTGGATTTAAAGCCCCTTATCAATTGGAGTTCAGAATGTCAGAATGGTGATGAACACCTTGGTTGCAGGTCGCGATGAAGATGGGAATCGAATATGGTGTTCGGGTTTGTTTCAGGTGGAATTGAGAGTTGTATTCGATAAGGGCCAATAGATGATCGTTTATGTTGAGTTAATTAGATTATTATTAAGATTTAATGATTGAACAGCTCTAAGATTAAAGGTTTCGGTTATGTAATCGTTTGGGTTTGTAACCGGTGTTTTAAACACCATTAATACATGCATTCAAGATCGAGGCATGTACACGAAGCGATTTGGAATGGTTTCGTTCATAAATCAAAGGTTTTTATGGGTTTTAGGGCCGCTGGACTTCGGCCGGAGGGTGGCCGGAGTCTGCTGGAAAATCAGGGTGAAAAGAAGGGGGGTTTGGGTTTTAGTTAATCACACAAATAGTCCCTTTGGTTTTCAATTTATCATTTATGTTTAAAATTTTATTTTAAAGTTTCAAAATTGGCAAAATAACCCCCTGTACTTAAATTAACTTTAAATTTTAATCATCTTAAGTTAAATAACCTTTTATTATTATTATTATTATTATTATTATTATTATTATTATTATTGTTTTGTTATATTTTTATAGTTATTATTATGGTTATTATTATTATAATTTTTTATTGTTGTATACAATTTAATTGTTTAAAAATATTAAAGAAATAATGTAAAATAAAAAAACAGACATAATTTGCCCACAAGTTTCATAATTGACAACAATGGTCCTTACAAGGATATAACGAAGCTAACTTTTATTTAATAAAAATACGAAAGGTTATAGTCTCCCAAACTTTTAAGAATTGCATCCCGAAATTAAGAATGAAGTTAGACAAACAAATACGGGTATTTCTTATTCATATGCTCTTCACGCTCCCAAGTAAACTCAGCTCCACGCTTATTCTCCCAGCGAACCTTGACGCTTGGGGTAGTTGTGGTTCTAGTATTCTTCATAATGCAATCCATGATTTCAACGGGTTTCTCGACAAAGTGTAATGACTCGTCGATCTGGATGTCGTCCAACGGAACATGCATACTTTCGTCAGCCAAACACTTTCTCAATTTTGAGACATGAAAACAGGATGAACTCCACCAAGGTCGGGAGGTAATTCCAGTTTGTAAGCCACTTTTCCGATCCTCTTCAGAATCTTGAAAGGTCCTACAAATTTTGGAGCCAGATTACCCTTCGTTCCAAAGCGAACAACACTTTCCACGGTGAGACCTTTAGAAGAACCATATCTCCAACTTGAAATTCCATTGGCTTACGTCGCTTGTTGGCATAGCTCTTTGTCGACTTCTTGCCACTTCAAGGTTCTTGCGAATTATAGAGACTTTATCGGTCGTTTCTTGTATGAGTTCAGGACCGGTGATGAAGTTTTCACCAATGTCGGTCCAGTAGATCGGTGAACGACATTTACGACCATAAAGTGCTTCGAATGGTGCCATCTTGATAATCAAGCGGTAACTATTATTATACGAAAATTCCGCGAGCGGTAAATGCGTATCCTAATCACCACCAAAGTCAAGGACACAAAGGCGTAGCAAATCCTCCAAGGTTTGGATGGTTCGCTCGGTTTGACCATCAGTTTGAGGATGGTAAACCGTGCTTAGATCCAATTGAGTACCCAATAGTTCTTGCATAGACGATCAAAAGTGCGAAGTGAAACGAGCGTCTCGGTCGGATATGATGTGCAGAGGTACCCATGACGACTTACAATTTTATCAACATATATACGACCCAACCTTGATGTCTTGTAAGTGTCACGTATGGGTATAAAATGTGCCGATTTGGTCAATCGATCAACGATCACCATATGCTATCATGTCCACGGGAGGTTTGGGATAGCTTAGTTATGAAGTCCATGGATATATGTTCCCATTTCCACATAGGAATCTCGGGTTGTTCAAGTAATCCACTTGGACGTTGATGTTCGGCTTTAACCTTCGTACACGTGAGGCACTTAGCTACATAAGTCGCTATGTCTTTCTTCATTCCAGGCCACTAATATTGACCACGCAGGTCCATGTACATCTTATAGGAGCCAGGATGAATAGAATAGCGAGTTTGATGAGCTTCGTTCATGATAAAGGTATGAAGATTATCACGATTTGGAACCCAAATTCAATTTGCGAAATACATCAACCCATTGGATTCCATCTCTAATTGAGTTAGAAGGTTATGCTCCAGTTCATCCTTCATTCTTCCTTCTTGTTGAACCGCTTGTTGAGCCTCTAGGATACTAGACTCGATGTCACTATCTATTCTCAAGTTTTGTAGCAGTACGGTAGTCTCGTTGACATCTAGTCGAATCTCGGTATCAAATTCCCTTAAAGTATCAAACCATTGTCGTCGATTGTGAATTTCTTGAAATGAGATCATCTTGTTATGGACTTTATGACTTAGTGCATCGGCTACAACATTTGCCTTTCCAAGGTGGTAACGAATGTCATAGTCATAGTAACGAATGTCTCATATTGAGATCTTTTTGATTAAAAACGTGTTGAAGGCTTTTGTGATCGGTGTAGCTTATACATTGCGTACCATAAAGGTAATGCCTCCAAATCTTTAAGGCAAAAACCAGAGCACTAAGTTCAAGATCGTGTGTCATGTAATTCACCTCATGGAACTTTAATTGTCTTGATGCTACGCTATGAACTTTCCTCGTTGCATAAGAACACAACCAAGGCCTTGTTTGGATGCATCACAATACACAGTGATATTGTCGTTTCCATCGGGTAGGGTCAAGATAGGAGCATTGCACAACTTGTGCTTTAACGCTTCAAAAGCTTCTTCTTGCTCGGACCCCCACTCGAATGGTTTATTCTTTTGTGTCAAAGAAGTGAGCGGCTTCCCGATCCTCGAAAAGTTGGCAATGAATCGCCGGTAATAACCAGCAAGACCAAGGAAAGAACGAATTTCGGTTGGAGTTGTGGGAACACGCCAATTCTTCACAGCTTCCACCTTGCAGGGTTAACATGAATTTCTTGGCTATTCACCACGTGTCCTAGAAATTGAACTTCCTCGAGCCAAAATTCACATTTTGAGAACTTCGCGTACAGTTGTTCTTTCTTCAAAAGTTCAAGAACATGTCACAAGTGAAGTTCATGATCGGTATTGGACTTGGAATAGATGAGTATGTCATCAATGAAGACGATCACAAACTTATCCAGATACGGCTTGCATACCCGATTCATGAGATCCATGAATACAGCAAGAGCATTTGTTAAACCGAAAGGCATAACCATGAACTCATAGTGGCCATATCGGGTACGGAACGCAGTCTTGGGATATCATCATCATGGACTCACAATTGGATGATAACCAGAACGTAAATCGATCTTTGAGAAGATGGTAGCTCCTTGAAGTTGATAAGAAAGATCATTGATACGAGGAAGAGGGTAGCGATTCTTGATGGTAAGTTTGTTAAGCTCACGATAGTTGATGCACATACGAAACGACCCATCTTTCTTCTTCACGAACAGGACAGGTGCACCCCGAGGTGAAGAGCTAGGACGAATGAATCCCTTCTCGGATAGTTCTTGAAGTTGACTAGATAGCTCTTGCATTTTCGATGGTACAAGTCGATATGGTGACTTGGCCACGGGGTTTGCTCGCGGAATCAAATCGATTTTAAAATCAACTTCACGCACGGGAGGTAAACCACTAAGGTCATCGGGAAATACTTCAGGAAAGTCTCATACAATCGGGACATCCTTAAGATCTTCCCTTTGACTTTTGTGTTGACCACATAAGCCAAGAAAGCCATATAGTTCTTACTTAGGAACTTTCGGGCTTGGGTGCACGACATGAGTTTGAGCCCTTTGGAGGATTTTTCACCGAACACTTTCAGTGTATCCCCAGAAGGTAACGGTATATGAATGCACTTCTCAAAACAAATGATCTCGGCATGGTGTTTGGCTAACCAATCCATACCAATGATGACGTCAAAGCTTCCAAGTTTCATAGGGATAAGATCGATAAGGAAATCGTGCGTGTCAAGACTTAAGATACAATCATGAATAATGACATCAACGGTGATCGGTTCTCCATCGGCGACTTCAACGGTGAGAGGTCTTTCTAGTTTCGTATGTGGCTTAGCAAGAATGGGTTCAAACTCTAACGAAACAAAACTCTTATCGGCTCCAGAGTCAAACAGAATGTAGGCATAAGTTTTATTAATAAGGAACATACCTATTCAATTTTAAAGGTATTAACGATACAGTTAACGCATGAAAAGACTTAGGTCATAAAAGTTAAGGGTAAGTTAAACATACCATTCACCAGATCATTGTTTGCTTGTGCTTGATTTGCATTGATATTGAAAGCACGTCCTCGGGCTTGTGGAACATTACCCACAAGACGAGGGCATTATGGGCAAAAATGACCAGGTTCCCCACAGTTGTAGCAAACACTCGTGACCATCGCGGCGTTATTAGGTGCACGGTGACAAGTCGCCACCAAGTGACCATATTTACCGCATAAGGTATAGATGCGGCATGGGGCGTTCCCCGGATGATGATACCTACAGATGTTACACATGGTTGAGGACCAGCATAGGCCCTAGCCATAGGCACTTGAGCAACAGGTGCAGCCGCAGGTACAAGTTGTCTTTGAGGTGGTTTGGGTGCAGCCACAACATAGTTACGCGCCGGTGTGAACTTGCGCTTTTTGTTGTTGTTGTTGTAATACGGTTCAGCTTTGATCTCCTTAACAGCTTCAGTAGCCATCTTTTCCACCTTCTTTGCACCCTTCACAGACATGGTGCCCGCTCGTGTATGATTCTCGGTGAGTTGAGCGGTGATAGTGATGGCTTCTTCCATGGTTGTGGGTCGGCTACCCACCACAGCATCTTGAATTTGGGGTGGTACACCCTTGATGAACTTCTTGATGTTGCGATGAACAGTGTTGACCATATGGGGCAACAATATACTCAACTCATGATGCCTAGCTGAGTAGGTCAATGGTCACCACCATCTTGCTTCAAGTTCCAGAATTCCTCCTCCAGTTTTTATAGCTCACTCCTCGGGCAGAACTTTGCGATGGCAATGTTCTTGAACTCATCCCAAGTGAGTGCCAACATAGCGTCAGCTCCTCGATTTCTATTCTCGCTATTCCACCAAGTAAGTGCCCTTTATTGGAACATACTAGTGGCATAATGAACTTTAAGTGCCTCGGGACACTCACAATTTATGAAGGTATTCTCCATGCTCTCGAACCACTCAAGAAGACCAGTGGCTCCTTCTTTTCCACCATAACTAGTGGGCTTGCAAGAACTAAAGTGCTTGAAGGTACAGGTTTGGTTATTACGACCTTGGTTCGTGCTGTTTTCCCCTTGACCATTTCTATTATTGCTTGAATTGGTCATCAAGGTACTATTAAGTTCAGCAACCATGGTTAGGATAACGGCAACCATTTGTCGAGCAATCATGGCGGCTAGCTTACGGTCGGAACTTCCACGCTTTCCATGGTGACGAGACATGCTGGATATACAAAATGAGTTAGACACGGGAATGAGAATAACAAAGGATAGTAATTTAAATAAGAGTAAGTCAAGAGTTGTAAGGCACATGGAATGGTTCCATTTGGTAACGCATTACCATTTGGAAACGTTGACACGTCAAGGTAAATTGACCTATTTGCCTTAGAAATTTGTGTATGTTGACCACAGTTTATCACTCATCCCAGAAATCCCCAGGTAAGCATAACTAGTCCCGTAGGATTTATGCGAAATGCTTGCCTTAGCCCGAAGGCCTTTTGCCAGGAAAACCAGAATACAGGTGTCTATGTGTCACACAAATTTGTTAGGTTCATGAAATCAAAACCATGATGAGATTTTCATAGATTAGACATAGAGTCTAAGGAATTACATCCATGATAATAAATGTAGATTCCGCATGTCGTCGAGAATAAGTTTAGGAAAGTTTCATTTGTCGGGGAGAATCACAGAGTCAAGGATAAGTCTAGGGAAGACAAGTAACAAAATTTAAGCATTTACAAGGCAATCCTATGCTAAGGCATCAACTTACACATAAGAAGGCATAGCATTATGTAGCATGCAAACAATATACTTTTATAACAATATAAATATTATTCTATAAGGTTCATATACTTTTACAAGAATATAAATATTATTCTATAAGGTTCATGCATAAGCTATAGTCTAGGTTACCATTTCTAATAACTTAAATCTCTATAGTTATGGGCTCTGATACCAATCTGTCACACCCCAACCTTGACGGCGGAATCGTCGAGATGTGAGGGTTAAGAATGTTTATAGCCACATAACGCTATCTTTAAATGTAAATATTATTATCATAAGTTTCAATTGCAAATACAACCATAAGTCTCAACATGAAATAAGTCAAAATATAAAATAAAAATAATCCAAAGCCCTTTATTCATTTTCTAGGTCCAAATCCAAGATTTAAGCAACTTCAAATGATGACTTCAAACATGCGTGTTTCCTGAAACATGTTAAAAACAAAAGGTCAACTATAAAGTTGGTGAGTTTCCAAGGATTTCATATACATATATATCAAAGGTTATAAGTAGCAATTCATGTCACAGGTTATGAGTTCGACTTAATTACAAGTTTATATGATTGGCTAAGTGTACTTGGTTCCCATGATGACAAGTCATACGTCATCAGGAGCCGGCAATACATCAGCTTTAGCACCAAATAGGCTTGTGAGGCTCAAAGATCTAAGACGTCGCTAGGCTAGCAATAGTTAATGATTGTAAATAAAATATGTATCACATATAAGACTTACAGTAAACAAATAACCATGACAAATAAAATATGAATTGCAAATGCTTTACAAGATTTAAACGTTTACAAGTGTATGTTGATAAGATTAACATGTTTCACCATAAACGGTGTGAAATAATGTAAAAAGGAGCAAGAAAACTCACATGGCCAATAAGTATAAGGGTGATGATTTATAAGAATAATAATAGGCGTCGTTCCAATGTAAATCGTCACAAGGCACCTAAATATAAATATTTACAAGATTTAAGTTTAATTACAATAAGTTTGATGTTTTAACGAGAACTAGGGTTTTAGGTGGAATTTGGGGATTTTTGTAAGTACGTTAAATATTTTAATAAAGAACTTACCACTTATGTATTTTAATAGAGAAAATAAAATTAAGTCATTTGTAACAACTAATAAAGTTTAAATATAAAATTTAAATAAACATTTTAAAAATAATCATGATTTTAAAAGGTAACGTCTGGACCAATACCAATTTATTATTTATTATTTAAAATCTATTTTATTAGGATTAAACCAAAAATAACCTTTGTAAAAAGGTTTTAAAAGTTATTTAATTATTTAAATTTAATAAAAATACAAAAATTATTTGGTGTCTATAAAAATATTTAAAGTTTACAAAAACTATTTTTATATTTATTAAAAATTTTCTATAATTAAGTTGAGGCTGAAAAAGCTTTAAAAAACTAGGATTAGGGTGCCCGGGTTCGAACCCGGGACCTCATGGTGAGAATGCAAGTGACTAACCTGTGAACCAGGGCTGTGGCCGTGGTATCACTCAGTTCTTAGTTCTTAAATACACAATTTTGAAGAAACCCCCAAATCCATATGAACCCTAATATGATTTTGATCTAAATTGAAGTTTGATTCGATTTGGTTAACATCAATAATCATGGGGCTTTTGTTCCCCATGTTTAAACGAGTATAATGCTCATTTTAATTACCTGATTGATGATAGATTGGAGATGAATAGGTTATGAATAAGCCGAGACCGAGGTTGAGTTCGACTAGTGAGCAATTGATGATGATAGTCAAATTAAACTCGTGGATAGCTTCAGATGATGTTCTGGATTCAAAGCCCCTTATCAATTGGAGTTTAGAATGTCCGAATAGTGATGAACACCTTGGTTGCAGGTCGCGATGAAGATGGGAATCGAATATGGCGTTCGGGTTTGTTTCAGGTGGAATTGAGAGTTGTATTCGATTATGGGCCAATAGATGATCGTTTATGTTGAGTTAACTAGATTGTTTTTGAGATTTAATGATTGAACGGCTCTAAGATTAAAGGTTTCGGTTATTTAATTGTTTGGGTTTGTAACCGGTGTTTTAAACACCACTAATACATGCATTCAAGATCGAGGCATGTACACGAAGCGATTTGGAACGGTTTGGTTCATAATTCAAAGGTTTTTGATAGGTTTTAGGGCCGCTAGACTTCGGCCGGAGGGTGGCAGGAGTCCTGCCGGAAAATCAGGGTGAAAAGAATGGGTTTGGGTTTTAGTTAATTACACAAATAGTCCCTTTGATTTTCAATTTATCATTTTATGTTTAAAAATTTCTTTTAAAGTTTCAAAATTAGCAAAATAAACCCCTGGACTTAAATTAACTTTAAATTTTAATCATCTTAAGTTAAATAACCTTTTTTATTACTATTATTATTATTATTATTGTTGTTGTTGTTGTTGTTATTATTTTTATAGTTATTATTATTGTTATTATTATTATAATTTTTTTTATTGTTGTATACAATTTAATTGTTTAAAAATATTAAAGAAATAATATAAAAAAGAAACAAACATAATTTGCCCACAAGTTTCATAAATGACAACAATTGTCCTTACAAGGATATAACGAATCTAACTTTTATTTAACGAAAATACGAAAGGTTACAGTTGTTGACAGCCAAAGTGAGATGGAGATTGGAATTTCCCTGATCCCTATTATATTTAAATATTTTATGTTTTGAACGCCTGTTTATTAACAAATAGTTTATAAACCGGTGTATTACACGGATTGAATGAACATATTAAATTAATAATTATTTATTAATATTTAAAAATTATAAAATAATTTTGAGATAAAGTGTGTTTGAAATTACGCATAATTAACTACTTTAAGTAATAAATCAATAACATTTTCAAACTTTACATAAAAAAGTATTTTTAAGCACTCTAATTTTTTAAATATTTTCTTAAAAATATCATTTTTGAAATTTTCTTGTATTAAAAAACTTAAAAATCTCAACTTGTATTTATTGGCTGGAATTAATCTCAACTAAGAAAATATTTACAGACACTCCTAACTTTGAGCTTATTCTCAACTCTTCCACCACACATCCTTCACCAGGTTCGTTTTATAGTGTCTGGTTTAAATTTACATCCAACGTGTCAAGTGATTCAAATCAAGAGATAGAGATTGACGGTTTTAAGGCGCAGAAGTTTCAAATTGATGGACCTGATAGTAGATTTCAATTTTTGGTTAGTGTTCTGGGCACGTAAGCAATCCACATTATAAAAATACTAAGAGGTTAACTCTTAGTTAATAAGGGATCGTTAGAAGAAAAAAAGCTTACAGTTAAAAGTATTAATAAATATTTTCTGAATTTGAATTAATCCCAACCAATAAATAAAAGTTGGATTATTAATATCCAATAACCCTAAAAGAAACATGCTTTAATTTATCAAAAATCAATTTTATAGTTTGAAAAGTATATATAATCATTAGCATTTAATGTATCAATAAATGACTAACTTTTATTTTAGGCCCAGCTAATCCAACGCCCTATCAGGTTATATCTGGACGCCCTTTGACTTTTCTCACGGCCCGTGAAGGGCCTCACGAGCCGTAAGGTTTTTGAAATTTAATTTTCACACCTACATTTACTCACGGGCTGTGTAAGAACAAACGGCCCGTAAATGTCCACTCCCACGGCCCGTTAACAAGTTCCATAACGGCACGTGAGTTCTCTCACGGGCCGTAGTAGTCCTTCTGAGAATTTACTTTCCTTGATTTGCATGCACCTTTAAATTTTATAATTATGTGACGCGACGTATTATTCCTTGATTCGATTTAAGATTCTATATAAACCGTTATATATATTACTTGTTATATACGGTTAGTGAGAAACGAAACAGTTAAAATGTCTTCTCGTGGAGGTAATAGAAGACGTCAAAATGAGTCCTCTTCAAACTCACGAGATATTGTGGAAAGTATTCCTGATCCAATAGATAACCATAATTGGCAGAACGGGAGGAACTGGCCTCAGAATGTTATTCACTTTATACGTAACGGTGATTCCCAAACATGTAGAGTGTATTACATGGGTAATTCCGATATTCAGTTACAATTTTGGCATGAATTACTCGGAAACGTGTCTTTAGGTACAGAGGTATGATTTAAAGTTTTTTGTATATTTTATTTTATTTTCAAATTCCAACAATTAAAAAAGTTGTTATTTTATAGCATGTTCGGGTGTGGACAAATAGACTCATAATATGGAGATACGAAGAAATACGTAGAACCGAAGAGTTGCCGGATAGTGATCGTTGGACGATTCTCCCATTTGTGTGGTTTAACTTAATATACTTGGGGTCCGTTAATGGTAACGAATATGGCGACGGGAGTGACTGTCTATATCCCGCGTTATGGGAAGTTGATACGGTAATACTTTTTTCATGTTTTACAATAAAAATCATGAATTTATAATCATGAATTAAATTGTTTTATAGGTTTACGTACCAATGACTGATGACGAAGAAAATTGGTATCTTTTTAAGATTTCTATGGACTCACTACAAGTTCGTATATATTCTCCATACGAATGCCGACCAAATACGTGTGATGATTCATGGTGCATTCATCGTAATGCCCGAACGATTTTCGTACAATTCGAATCGTACTTTTTACATTTTCTGTCACGTATACAATATTGGCAGCACTCCGGACAAGAACAAATCGAAGAACTGGTCGTATCCGGTGAAACTGTTTGGCCTCCTAACGCCGGTCATATTGGTCGAGATTCGAGAGTTGTAATTTGTATGTTATTGCGTAGGTTGGTTCAAAATAGATCTTTAAAGTGGCAAGAGGTTAGCTTACAGGATGCTTGCTTTAGATTCCGAAGATTTATGGCAGACGAACTGTATTCTAGACGTATAATGTAGAACAGTAATGAAATATTTTATTAAAACATAAACGTTTATTAGTACACTTTATTAAAAACGATAAACCGTTATTATCACACAATAATAAAACACATAATTTTTAATCTTCTTGATCTTTATAAAAGATCCAAGCCGCAAAATGGTTAAAAGAAATTCCAAAATGCTCCCGATATCTTTCTTGAGTTGTTGTCATAATATCCGTATCATTCCATAACGTATTTCGATTGTTGTAAACGTCTTTGTAGAGCTGGTGAAATGTCGTGACCTTCCTTCTCAAGTCAAACCACTTGTTGCTAAGTTCACGAGTGGTGCGATATTCTTCACGTTCAAGAATTTGATGAAAACGAGTTGAAACCCGGTTCCAAAATATTGAATTTGGTGGGATAGTCCCTGAATTTTTGATACAAGATGTTACTAAAGTCACCTTCTCTTCATCCGTCCATGGATTTTGATCCGGTGAATGGGACGAGGAACTTGTGTAAAACTTGTAGCGCTCATGGTTTGGATATTGAGTAAATTTTTGTGAATTGGTTGTGTGAAGTGGTTGAATTTATAGACCTAAAAAATAATGAAACGACCCGTATGTTGGCTACCAAACAGACCGTGACAATAACAAACCCATTTTCTCGCCCCACGTTAGTTGCCCAATCAACTAATTCTTCACGAGATGAGAAACCTAATCAATTTAATATTTTAGTTAGTTATTACTAAATAAAAGTAAAATAAAGTAAAATTAAATATGATATATCTTATAACCTGATTCGTGTCGTATAAACCTCTTTTACCGGAACCAGAACCGTCATTATCACCGCTGCTATCGCCACCGTTATCGCCCCCGTCATCGCCGCCGTCATTCCCGCCGTAATTGGATGCGAACTGTCCTAAATAGTTTGAAGCAGCCTCATCGTAATAACCGTAACCCTCCTCAGGGTAATAGTTAGATTCCGAACCGAATAAATAGTTGCTATCCCAGAAAGACATCGTAACGTTAAATATTAACGTTTATATAGTAGTTGAAATGGAATATTGCGTTTATATAGTAGTTGATATGAAATGAATTTATATCGTAGAAATTTGAATTATGAAATGAATTTATAAACTAACGTTTATATAGTAGTTGAAATGGAATATTGCATCTCGTCACATAATTAACACGAATATCGAGGAATATTACGTCATATCAAATAATGTAATAAATACAAAATTACACGACTATCGAGGAATATTACATCATATCAAATAACGTAATAAATACGAAATTACACGAAAAACGAGGAATAATATATCTCGTAAAATTATTAAAGGTGAAAGTATGACCCGTAAAGAAGTTCACGGCCCGTAAGGTGAATGCCAAACGGGCCGTGAAGTGCTTCACGGGCCGTGAAAAAATATGAACGTGAACATATTCACGGGCCGTTACGTTTTTGAATGACTGATTTGACTACCCGACAGTCAATACGACCCGTGAAGGGCCTTACGGCCCGTAAGTAGGGCGTCTGAATATCCTTGAGAGCGTCTCTTTAGTAGGCCCCTTATTTTAATAACGACTAGTGTCCAAATCCTATATGGAGCCTAAGTGGACAATGTATAAAAATATCATGTGGCTTATGAACATTTTGGTTTATTAGTATAATTAGTGGAAATGCCTACATACTGCGGTGGTACGACTGTTGTGCGATTTTTTAGGAATTCGATTTATGTCAGTATAGGCTCGATGCATTATGACGTAAATTAAAAAATCAAAGTATAATTACTGAAAAAATTGAATGAAAGAAAATAATTATGTATATTACAAAAGTCTTTAAGATAACTTTATTATCCCAACAAAATTAGTGAAAGCATGGGTGGTATTCGTGATCAAAAATCACTTATTATCTAGATTGGGGGGTCGTTTTATGAATGTAGATTGGAGGCAGCTTTCGGTGGTGATTTGCATAGACCAGAGAAAGTTATGGAGAAATTGTTACCATAAATTTCCATCTTGATTGTTATTGAGCTGTTGACAACCGGCAGTGAAAAATAAAAGAGGGATTAGTGTTCAATTATATGTTATACTTTATTGTAAAAGCATAATTGTAATAAAATGATTAATTTTTTGAAATTTAAACATGATTTTTCATATGGGTGTATTAATACATATGTAAAATTATCAGTTTATACTTCTTTCACTTTTATTATAAAAGATGTAGATAAATATTAAAATTATTAAACTTACAATATGCCCCTAGAAAAATGTTAGTATTATAGTTATTATAAATATGAAGATATATATAAGTTATATACTTAAATATTTAAATAAAATAGTACTTAATTTAAATTCTATTTAGTTATAAATATATTATTAGTATTTATAAATTTAAATGTCACTTTATAGTATCATAAATCAAGTAAAATTTAATGAAGTGAATTAAATAATATCATATTATTAAATAATTGTGACATCCGTCACCGAAGGTCCATCATTTAGCGTGTTTGATTCAACCTTTGTTATCAGTCATTCCTTATTTTATAAACCAACTACGTGGATACCATATTTGCTTTGCTTAAGTTATCCTTCTACGCGTATTATCGTTGCTTGCCTTGTCATTACCATAAGACGTTTTTCTGAGATTTGCCCCGTTAACACTAAACGCGTCATTTTTATATTAAAATAACTGTCACGAACAAAACCATTTCTAACTTGTAAATAACATTAACGACGTTTTATCATTAATGAAAACAAGAATAATAAATAACGTTTTCAACCGAAACAAACTTTAGGAACTCGGGGCAAAGTGCGGGACTAAACTTGACATTTGATAAACTAGGTTGGGTATAAATACCCATTTCCCAGCCATTTTCTTCACATCATCTTCATCTTCATCGATCTTCTTCTCTTCTTCATTTCTACACCAATCTAGCACCAAATTTGACCCGTATTTAGCTCGATTTAGCTGCTGCGTTTTCTAGGTTTCGGGTGCTCGGGTTCATCCGAGCACAAGAGGTCGTGTGGGCTTGCATGTTGTGTTCTTGAGTGTGCTTCTTGTCTAGACATGTTAGGATTAGTGTCCTGGAGGTTCTTGATGCGTGAAACCCATGCTCGGAGCAGCTGGACGCTGCTCGTGGTCTGTGCAGTCGCGACCTGCTGTGCAGGGCGACTGGGCCATCCGGCCGACTGAGCCGTACGACTGGGGTGAGTCGTGCGACTGGGTTAGGCGTATGAGTGTGTCACGCGACTGAGCCGTGCGATTGGGCAAATCGTACGACTAGGTCATGCGACTGGGTCTGTGCGAATGAATGTGTGTGCGAATGAGTCCATGCGAGTGAGTGTGCATGCGATTGAGTCGGTATGAATGAAATCGTGTGCGATTATGTGTGAGTCGTACGACTGAAAGGCCAATCGTACGAATGAATGTTCAATCGCACGAATGAAGCTGATTCGTGCGATTGAAGGTCCAATCGTGTGTATGGAGGTTGAGTCGTATGACTAAGTCTTGCATGGTACGACTGAATGCTTAGTCGCATGAATAAGGTTCAGCCGTACGAAAGTAGCTAATTCGTACGACTGAAAGTCCACTCGTGCGAATGGAGTGTCAGTCGAGCGTCCGGTCCTATTGTATGACTAATGATGTGTGTGTGCGTATGGATCTTCTCTTCGGAGATCTCACGATGATAAGGTAACATTAATAAAGTGTCATAGCTTGACCACAAAGATTAAAGTCAACGCTATCAACAGGCACATACTATTTAAGATAATCTAGCCTAAGATGTGTGTGACTGCTTGTGTGTGTACTACCCACGACCGAACCGAAACTGCCCGAACCCAATGATATCATCTTATGCTTTATGATCATTATTAATGCTTGCCAGTAACTGTCAATAGGTGTTTGACTGTTCATAGCATCCTACCGTTGGGGTACCTCATCGTTGTGCTTATCATCTATTCTGTGAGTTTCGTGGCCCCTTTTACGCTTATAAAACCTTTTCGAATATTTTCTACTTGGGGGAAAAGAATGCTCACTTATTTACTTAATTTCAGGCACCTTCCATAGTAGAAGTTGGCTGCTACTTATATGAGTAACTTACCTTGCTAAACTTGTTGATTGTTACTAAGGATAAATGGATGTCATGTAACTGGTTTAGGTATTATTCTATGTATATCGTGGATGTGGTGGGAATGCTGCGGAGGACCCTATATATAAGCATCCCCGGTAGACTAAGAATGTGCTCAAACTGGGTTACATGATGATCCTGACTGTTTGCTGCTATATGAACTTGAACTATGTGCTATGTTACCCTATGTATGTTACCTAAGGGTTTTACTCTACCATGCACTACTATTTGATGTTACGTGTTGATTTATGCTACTTGTGGAAGCCCTTGACCTTGGATGCTCTCGGCTGTGTGGTTCTTCTGTGTAGTTCTTCTGTGTGGTTCTTCTAAGCCGATCATCCATTACAACCATTAATCCCGGTAATTGGGACCTAAAGATTGGTTTGGTTGTAACCTATACGTATGCGCTGTGTGGATCTTGCTACGTCATGTTTAACTTGACACGTATGCGCTGTGTGGATCTTGCTACGTCAAGTTAAACTTACTGTGCTATGGAAAAACCTTTTTATATAACCATTAATCCCGGTAATGGGACCTAAGGATTGGTTTGGTTATAAGCTAAACGTATGCGCTGTGTGTATCTTGCTACGTCTTTATAAACTATAATCTTTTTCGAGAAAACCTTTCTTACAGCCATCAATTCCCGTGTGGAACCGATGACTAGGCTTGGCTGTAGCTATTTATAACTAGTAAAACCGCCTATACATAAGTATAGTCGCGGTAACTTTTATTAAACTTACTGTATCCATCTTAACATCTTCTATTACTTAAAATCTGCGAAGCTCACCAACAATTATGTTGACCTTTTTAAGCATTTCTTTTCAGGTGATCATGGTAATTGAAGGTCTAGGAGTGCTGCCTTTTAGAGGAGACCCTAGGATGCATTTTGTGTTTATTACTTTTGTAAAGCTTGAACATTCCCTTGAACACTTGTTCCCGAGTTGTGGGAATCTACTTTACAAGCTATCACCAATGTTTATATGATCATCTTATGTTTATGCTTATGACTATGCTGTCGTGAACATTGATTATACACGACACAAGTGTCCAATTGTGTTCGGGTGTCGTCATGACACGCATGTCATCATGTTATTATTATTGCTACTCTATTGCATACCATGTGTTATGACGATCCCGTCTAGCTCACATTCCCCGTGTTTCCGCTATCAGCGGTGGTGTGACAGACTGGTATCAGAGCCATTGGTTATAGAGAATTAGGCAATTACACTTGACCTAGACTATAACCTAGAACCTTCATGTAGATTTGCATACTTAAGCTTGTGTGCATTTATATATCTCGTGTTTGTGTCCCTCCTTACGTGTTTGGTTACCCTTCTGTTATGTGATCTTTTACTTTGTGCTTGAGCCCTTATGCTCGACCTCTATGAGATGCTTCCTAGTGGATCTTCCGTTCCTTCTGCGCGCCAAGTTACCATAACCAAATTCGGGTATTGAGACCCGAAAAGATCATCACAGATCATACATTGCGCTTGACCTCAGATACTGAGATCGACCTGAGGAGGCCATGTCTGAGTCCTTTCGAGGACGCGAGATAGACAACCTCCGCTAGACTATACGTGATTACATGTTTGGCTCTCAGTTGACTTGATGGATTATTATGGATATGATGTGAAGGAAGGTCGGATGTCATGCAACCGGATTAGGCATCATTCTCGGTACATCATGGGTGTGGTGGGAACGCTGCGGGGAACCCTATATATAACACCACTGGTATACCGAGAATATGCTTAAAATGGGCTGCATGGTGATCTTGACCGACTGGAACACGAAACATTGGAGTTTGATAAGTAAATACTTGTGTATCTTAAGGTGACTAAAGCTTACATGTTGCCTCTTGTATGAATAGAACATGCCGCCTCAAAGATCTACCCGCAGCAATAGTAGCGGAAGTGAAGCCCCGAGGGGCAGAGGCAGAGGCAGGGGTAGACCTCCAATAGCAAATGAAGGCCCTTCTGGCAATAACCAAGGGACTGGAAACGCTGAAATGGCAGCCTTAATTGCTCAACAATTGACTGCCCTAATTCCAACTATTGTAGCTCAGGTGAGCGACGCTTTGCAACAGCAAAACCATCCCCACGGGGACGGTGGTAATGAGAATGAGGATAATGGAAACCCGACTGGGAATGAAAGCAACCAAGAGACCGGAAATGTTGGTACAACCGGTAATGAAACTGAGGCTGCTAACGCCAAACGGGGCTGTTCTTACAAGGAGCTTGTGGCCTGTAAGCCCCGGGATTTCGATGGTAGAGGCGGGGCGATAGCCCTGATCAGATGGCTCGAGAAAATGGAGGCTGTGATCGACATCAGCAAATGCCTCGACAGCCAGCGCATCAAGTATGTTACATGCTCACTGCAGGGCCGAGCATTAACCTGGTGGAACACCCAGGTTCAAGCTAGGGGAAGGGAATCTGCGATGCAGATGACCTGGGATGAATTCAAAGCCTTGATTACCAAGGAATACTGCCCTCTCAACGAGATGCAGAAGCTTGAGCATGAGTTCTGGAATCATGCTATGGTGGGGGCAGGGCACACAGCTTATACTGACCGATTCCACGAGCTGGCTAGACTAGTTCCACACCTAGTCACTCCGGAATCTAAGAGGATAAAAAGGTACATTTGGGGACTCGCGCCTCAAATCCGAGCGATGGTAACCGCAGCTGCTCCTCCTATAATACAGAGCGCTATTCTGAAAGCGGGCGCTCTCACTGACGAGATGATAAGAACTGGAGTATTGGGTAGGGGAGCGGAGAAAAGGAAAGAGACTGGGGAAACAAGCCGGTCTGGTACTGGAAAGTTTGATAAGAGGGCCAAGACGACCAGAAACTTTGTGGCCGTGACTCAAGGAAGAGGGAATATGCTGGTCCGCACCCGAAATATGACAGGTGCACTCTTCATCATCCTCTAGCAACACCGTGCCGGGTATGTTTGAACTGCAGACGCCCGGGGCATCAAGCAAGAGACTATAGAGTAGCACCAAACCTGGTGGCACCCATCAACGCGGTTAACCCCGCTGGGAATGCCAGGGCTTGCTACGAGTGTGGAGCCCTCGATCACTTCAGGAATATGTGCCCCTGACTGAATAGGGCATCGGGTCAGCAGGGAAAAAACCAGCAACAGATACTGGCCATAGCGGGTGCTCAAGGCCAAGGAAACCAAGTTAATGCTGCATGGGGACGTGCCTTCGTCATTGGAGCTAATGATGCCCGTCAAGATCCTAACGTTGTCACGGGTACGCACTTACTCAATAACCACTTCGCATCTGTACTGTTTGATACTGGGGCAGACAATAGTTTTATATCATCTGAGTTTGTGCAAATGCTTGATTTGAAGTGCCAGTAGACTAGAAACTAGTTACTCCGTAGAAATGGCAAATGGTAGGGTTGAACAGGCAGAGGAAATTATTAAGAACTGCACCCTAATATTGGAAGGCCAGGTCTTCAACATAGATTGATACGTTTCGAGTTGGGAAGCTTTGATGTAATAGTGGGGATGGATTGGTTGTCTAAGCATGGAGCCAAGATTGTTTGCCGAGATAAAGTAGTGCGGATTCCCATGTCAGACGGGAAAGTATTCAGAATACAAGGAGAGCAACCGGGAAGAAACTTGAAGCTTATCACCTGCATGAAAGCACGCCAAGGTCTACGAAAGCAGTGTTACACTTTTCTGGCTCACGTGGTAGAAAAGAAGGAAGAAGAGACAAAATTGGCAGACATTCCGATTGTACGGGATTACCCGGAAGTGTTTCCTGATGATTTGTCTGGATTGCCTCCTCCACGACAGGTGGAATTCCATATAGAGCTAGTTCCTGGAGCTACACCGATAGCTAAGGTGCCGTATCGGTTAGCACCCTCAGAGATGCAAGAGTTATCAAGCCAACTACAGGAACTACTGGAGAAAGGTTTTATTCGACCTAGTCATTCACCGTGGGGAGCACCGGTATTATTTGTCAAGAAGAAGGACAGGTCGTTCCGTATGTGTATCGACTACAGGGAATTGAACAAATTAACCGTGAAGAATCGGTATCCTCTTCCTAGAATCGACGACATGTTTGATCAGTTGCAAGGAGCCTCGTATTTCTCTAAGATCGACCTTCGATCTGGATATCATCAGCTAAGGGTGTTCGAGGACGATATTCCAAAAACAGCATTTAGAACTCGTTACGGGCACTATGAGTTCCTGGTCATGCCATTTGGATTGACCAACGCACCAGCTGTCTTTATGGATCTGATGAATCGGGTGTGTAAGCCTTATCTTGATAAGTCCGTGATCGTATTTATAGACGACATACTTATCTACTCCCGTTCAAAAGAGGACCACGAAGAACACCTTCGAGTAATTTTAGAACTGTTGAAGGAAGAGAAACTTTTCGCCAAGTTCTCGAAGTGTGAATTCTGGCTTCGAGAAGTGAAGTTCTTGGGTCATGTAGTTAACGAAAATGGAATTCACGTGGATCCCGACAAGATTGAAGCTGTGAAGAAATGGGATACACCCCAGACACCTTCTGAGATACGGCAATTCTTAGGATTGGGGGTACTATCGTCGCTTCATTGCGAATTTCTCAAAGATTGCCCAACCGTTAACTTTGTTGACTCAGAAAGACAAGAAGTTTGATTGGGGGAAAGCACAAGAACAGGCATTCCAAACATTGAAGGATAAGTTATGCAACGCACCGATACTGTCCCTCCCGGACGGAATTGATGATTTCGTGGTATACTGCGATGCTTCACATCAGGGTTTGGGCTGTGTACTAATGCAGAAAGACAAGGTAATTGCTTACGCTTCGCGACAACTAAAGGTGCATGAAAGGAACTACACAACTCATGACTTGGAGTTGGGCGCTACAGTATTCGCACTCAAGATATGGAGGCATTATCTATATGGAACCAAATGCATCATCTACACAGATCATAAAAGCCTTCAACACATCATGAACCAGAAAGAACTTAACATGCGACAGCGACGCTGGGTAGAGCTACTTAGCGACTACGATTGTGAAATCCGGTATCATCCGGGGAAAGCTAACGTGGTGGCTGATGCTTTAAGCCGCAAAGAACGTGTGAAACCATTACGTGCTCGAGCGCTAGGTTTGACTATTCAAACTAATCTAAAGGCTCAGATTCAAATTGCACAAAACGAGGCATTGAAAGAAGAAAACCTTTCGGGGGAAGAATTCCGAGGGTTGGATAAACAAATGACTCGTAAGGATGACGGTGTACACTACTTCGTGGATTGTATATGGGTCCCCAGATGGGGAGATGTACGTATATTAGTCTTGGATGAAGCACACAAGACTCGATACTCTATTCATCCTGGTGCAGACAAGATGTACCATGATCTAAAAGAGTTAACTGGTGGCCAGGCATGAAGAAAGATATTGCTATATATGTGAGCAAATGCTTGACTTGTTCAAAGGTCAAGGCTGAACACCAGAAACCATCGGGATTATTACAACAACCTGAAATTCCCGAGTGGAAATGGGAGAACATCACTATGGATTTTATTACCAAACTCCCGAGAACGCCAAGCGGACACGACACGATATGGGTCGTGGTGGATCGAATGACAAAATCCGCTCACTTCTTGCCTATCCGAGAAGATTATAAAATGGATAAGCTGGCAAGGTTGTACATCAAAGAGGTCGTGACACGGCACGGGGTGCCGGTGTCAATCATATCCGACCGAGACAGTCGGTTCACTTCACGATTTTGGCAGACGTTACAGAAAGCGATGGGCACTCGATTAGACATGAGTACTGCCTATCACCCACAAACAGATGGCCAAAGTGAACGAACGATACAGACGCTTGAGGACATGCTGAGGGTGTGCGTTATTGATTTTGGTGGCAGTTGGGATACTCATCTACCGCTGATCGAGTTTTCCTACAATAATAGTTACCATACTAGTATTGGTTGTGCACCGTTTGAAGCATTGTATGGACGGAAATGTAGATCGCCTGTATGTTGGGCCGAGGTTGGTGAAAGCCAGCTAACAGGTCCTGAAATCATTCAAGAAACCACCGATAAGATCTTCCAAATCAAAGACAGACTCAAAGCTGCTAGAGACCGCCAAAAGAGCTACGCCGATAACCGTCGGAAGCCACTAGAGTTTAACGTTGGGGATCGTGTGTTGCTTAAGGTCTATTCGTGGAAAGGGGTCGTACGGTTTGGAATGAAAGGGAAGTTGGCCCCAAGATATGTTGGACCATTCGAGATCATAGAAAGAATCGGTCCGGTGGCGTACCGATTACGGTTGCCACAAGAGCTTAACAGTGTACATGATACCTTCCATGTATCAAACCTCAAGAGGTGTTTAGCTGACGAATCACTTCACGTGCCTATTGAGGATATCAAGATTGATCAAAACCTCCATTTTGTAGAGGAACCTATTGAGGACATGCACCGAAAGGTCAAAAAGTTGAGGCGCAGCAAAATACCTATTGTTCGTATAAGATGGAATTCTAAACGAGGGCCAGAGTTTACATGGGAACGTGAAGATCAGATGAGACTCAAATATCCACATCTATTCGAGGATGACGCTCTTAGACCTAGCACCAGTTGAATTTCGGGACGAAATTCCCTCAACTGGGGGATACTGTGACATCCGTCACCGAAGGTCCGTCATTTAGCGTGTTTGATTCAACCTTTGTTATCAGTCATTCCTTATTTTTATAAACCAACTACGTGGATACCATATTTGCTTTGCTTAAGTTATCCTTCTACGCGTATTATCGTTGCTTGCCTTGTCATTACCATAAGACGTTTTTCTGAGATTTGCCCCGTTAACACTAAACGCGTCATTTTTATATTAAAATAACTGTCACGAACAAATCCATTTCTAACTTGTAAATAACATTAACGACGTTTTATCATTAATGAAAACAAGAATAATAAATAACGTTTTCAACCGAAACAAACTTTAGGAACTCGGGGCAAAGTGCGGGGACTAAACTTGACATTTTGAGAAACTAGGTTGGGTATAAATACCCATTTCCCAGCCATTTTGTTCACATCATCTTCATCTTCATCGATCTCTTCTCTTCTTCATTTCTACACCAATCTAGCACCAAAATTCATCCCGTTTGTTGCGTTTTCGTCGTCAAATCTTGGTTATCATCGTGAATACTCACTCCTAGCAGGTAGATAACCTCGTTTGACCCGTATTTAGCTCGATTTAGCTGCTGTGTATTCTAGGGTTTCGGGTGCTCGGGTTCATCCGAGCACAAGAGGTCGTGTGGGCTTGCATGTTGTGTTCTTGAGTGTGCTTCTTATCTAGACATGTTAGGATTAGTGTCCTGGAGGTTCTTGATGCGTGAAACCCATGCTCGGAGCAGCTGGACGCTGCTCCATGGTCTGTGCAGTCGCGACCTGCTGTGCAGGGCGACTGGCCCATCCGGCCGACTGAGCCGTACGACTGGGGTGAGTCGTGCGACTGGGTTAGGCGTATGAGTGTGTCACGCGACTGAGCCGTGCGATTGGGCAAATCGTACGACTAGGTCATGCGACTGGGTCTGTGCGAATGAATGTGTGTGCGAATGAGTCCATGCGAGTGAGTGTGCATGCGATTGAGTCGGTACGAATGAAATTGTGTGCGATTGTGTGTGAGTCGTACGACTGAAAGGCCAATCGTACGAATGAATGTTCAATCGCACGAATGAAGCTGATTCGTGCGATTGAAGGTCCAGTTGTGTGTATGAAGGTTGAGTCGTATGACTAAGTCTTGCATGGTACAACTGAATGCTTAGTCGCATGAATGAAGGTTCAGCCGTACGAAAGTAGCTAATTCGTACGACTGAAAGTCCACTCGTGCGAATGGAGTGTCAGTCGAGCGTCCGGTCCTATTGTATGACTAATGATGTGTGTGTGCGTATGGATCTTCTCTTTGGAGATCTCATGACGATAAGGTAACATTAATAAAGTGTCATAGCTTGACCACAAAGATTAAAGTCAACGCTATCAACAGGCACATACTATTTAAGATAATCTAGCCTAATATGTGTGTGACTGCTTGTGTGTGTACTACCCACGACCGAACCGAAACTGCCCGAACCCAATGATATCATCTTATGCTTTATGATCATTATTAATGCTTGCCAGTAACTGTCAATAGGTGTTTAACTGTTCATAGCATCCTACCGTTGGGGTACCTCATCGTTGTGCTTATCATCTATTCTGTGAGTTTCGTGGCCCCTTTTACGCTTATAAAACCTTTTCGAATATTTTTCTACTTGGGGAAAAGAATGCTCACTTATTTACTTAATTTAAGGCACCTTCCATAGTGGAAGTTGGCTGCTACTTATATGAGTAACTTACCTTGCTAAACTTGTTGATTGTTACTAAGGATAAATGGATGTCATGTAACTGGTTTAGGTATCATTCTATGTATATCGTGGGTGTGGTGGGAATGCTGCGGAGGACCCTATATATAAGCATCCCCGGTATACTAAGAATGCGCTCAAACTGGGTTACATGATGATCCTGACTGTTTGCTGCTATATGAACTTGAACTATGTGCTATGTTACCCTATGTATGTTACCTAAGGGTTTTACTCTACCATGCACTACTATTTGATGTTACGTGTTGATTTATGCTACTTGTGGATGCCCTTGACCTTGGATGCTCTCGGCTGTGTGGTTCTTCTGTGTAGTTCTTCTGTGTGGTTCTTCTAAGCCGATCATCCATTACAACCATTAATCCCGGTAATTGGGACCTAAAGATTGGTTTGGTTGTAACCTATACGTATGGGCTGTGTGGATCTTGCTACGTCATGTTTAACTTGACACGTATGTGCTGTGTGGATCTTACTACATCAAGTTAAACTTACTGTGCTATGGAAAATCCTTTTTTATAACCATTAATCCCGGTAATGGGACCTAAGGATTGGTTTGGTTATAAGCTAAACGTATGCGCTGTGTGGATCTTGCTACGTCTTTATAAACTATATTCTTTTTCGAGAAAACCTTTCTTACAGCCATCAATTCCCGTGTGGAACCGATGACTAGGCTTGGCTGTAGCTATTTATAACTAGTAAAACGCCTATACATAAGTATAGTCGCGGTAACTTTTATTAAACTTACTTACTGTATCCATCTTAACATCTTCTATTACTTAAAACCTGCGAAGCTCACCAATAATTATGTTGACCTTTTTGAGCATTTCTTTTCAGGTGATCATGGTAATTGAAGATCTAGGAGTGCTGCCTTTTAGAGGAGACCCTAGGATGCATTTTGCGTTTATTACTTTTGTAAAGCTTGAACATTCCCTTGAACACTTGTTCCCGAGTTGTGGGAATCTACTTTACAAGCTATCACCAATGTTTATGTGATCATCTTATGTTTATGCTTATGACTATGCTGTTGTGAACATTGATTATACACGACACAAGTCTCCAATTGTGTTCGGGTGTCGTCATGACACGCATGTCATCATGTTATTATTATTGCTACTCTATTGCATACCATGTGTTATGACGATCCCGTCTAGCTCACATTCCCCGTGTTTCCGCTATCAGCGGTGGTGTGACAGACTGGTATCAGAGCCATTAGTTATAGAGAATTAGGCAATTAGACTTGACCTAGACTATAACCTAGAACCTTCATGTAGATTTGCATGCTTAAGCTTGTGTGCATTTATATATCTCGTGTTTGTGTTCCTCCTTACGTGTTTGGTTACCCTTCTGTTATGTGATCTTTTATTTTGTGCTTGAGCCCTTATGCTCGACCAATATGAGATACTTCCTAGTGGATCTTCCGTTCCCTCTGCGCGCCAATTTACCATAACCAAATTCGGGTATTGAGACCCGAAAAGATCATCACAGATCATACATTGCGCTTGACCTCAGATACTGAGATCGACCTGAGGAGGCCATGTCTGAGTCCTTTCGAGGACGCGAGATAGACAACCTCCGCTAGACTATACGTGATTACATGTTTGGCTCTCAGTTGACTTGATGGATTATTACGGATATGATGTGAAGGAAGGTCGGATGTCATGCAACCGGATTAGGCATCATTCTCGGTACATTGTGGGTGTGGTGGGAACGCTGCGGGGAACCCTATATATAAACACCACTGGTATACCGAGAATATGCTTAAAATGGGCTGCATGGTGATCTTGACCGACTGGAACACAAAACATTGGAGTTTGATAAGTAAAATACTTGTGTATCTTAAGGTGACTAAAGCTTACATGTTGCCTCTTGTATGAATAGAACATGCCGCCTCAAAGATCTACCCGCAGCAATAGTAGCGGAAGTGAAGCCCCGAGGGGCAGAGGCAGAGGCAGGGGTAGACCTCCAATAGCAAATGAAGGCCCTTCTTGCAATAACGAAGGGACTGGAAACACTGAAATGGCAGCCTTAATTGCTCAACAATTGACTGCCCTAATTCCAACTATTGTAGCTCAGGTGAGCGACGCTTTGCAACAGCAAAACCATCCCCACGGGGACGGTGGTAATGAGAATGAGGATAATGGAAACCCGACTGGGAATGAAAGCAACCAAGAGACCGGAAATGTTGGTACAACCGGTAATGAAACTGAGGCTGCTAACGCCAAGCGGGGCTGTTCTTACAAGGAGTTTGTGGCCTGTAAGCCCCGGGATTTCGATGGTAGAGGCGGGGCGATAGCCCTGATCAGATGGCTCGAGAAAATGGAGGTTGTGATCGACATCAGCGAATGCCTCGACAGCCAGCGCATCAAGTATGTTACATGCTCACTGCAGGGCCGAGCACTAACCTGGTGGAACACCCAGGTTCAAGCTAGGGGAAGGGAATCTGCGATGCAGATGACCTGGGATGAATTCAAAGCCTTGATTACCGAGGAATACTACCCTCTCAACGAGATGCAGAAGCTTGAGCATGAGTTCTGGAATCATGCTATGGTGGGGGCAGGGCACGCAGCTTATACTGACCGATTCCACGAGCTGGCTAGACTAGTTCCACACCTAGTCACTTCGGAATCTAAGAGGATAAAAAGGTACATTTGGGGACTCGCGCCTCAAATCCGGGCGATGGTAACCGCAGCTGCTCCTCCTATAATCCAGAGCGCTATTCTGAAAGCGGGCGCTCTCACTGACGAGATGATAAGAACTGGAGTATTGGGTAGGGGAGCGGAGAAAAAGAAAGAGACTGGGGAAAGAATGTGCTCAAACTGGGTTACATGATGATCCTGACTGTTTGCTGCTATATGAACTTGAACTATGTGCTATGTTACCCTATGTATGTTACCTAAGGGTTTTACTCTACCATGCACTACTATTTGATGTTACGTGTTGATTTATGCTACTTGTGGATGCCCTTGACCTTGGATGCTCTCGGCTGTGTGGTTCTTCTATGTAGTTCTTCTGTGTGGTTCTTCTAAGCCGATCATCCATTACAACCATTAATCCCGGTAATTGGGACCTAAAGATTGGTTCGGTTGTAACCTATACGTATGCGCTGTGTGGATCTTGCTACGTCATGTTTAACTTGACACGTATGCGCTGTGTGGATCTTGCTACGTCAAGTTAAACTTACTGTGCTATGGAAAAACCTTTTTATATAACCATTAATCCCGGTAATGGGACCTAAGGATTGGTTTGGTTATAAGCTAAACGTATGCGCTGTGTGGATCTTGCTACGTCTTTATAAACTATATTCTTTTTCGAGAAAACCTTTCTTACAGCCATCAATTCCCGTGTGGAACCGATGACTAGGCTTGGCTGTAGCTATTTATAACTAGTAAAACCGCCTATACATAAGTATAGTCGCGGTAACTTTTATTAAACTTACTTACTGTATCCATCTTAACATCTTCTATTACTTAAAACCTGCGAAGCTCACCAACAATTATGTTGACCTTTTTGAGCATTTCTTTTCAGGTGATCATGGTAATTGAAGATCTAGGGGTGCTGCCTTTTAGAGGAGACCCTAGGATGCATTTTGCGTTTATTACTTTTGTAAAGCTTGAACATTCCCTTGAACACTTGTTCCCGAGTTGTGGGAATCTACTTTACAAGCTATCACCAATGTTTATGTGAATATCTTATGTTTATGCTTATGACTATGCTGTCGTGAACATTGATTATACACGACACAAGTCTCCAATTGTGTTCGGGTGTCGTCATGACACTTATGTCATCATGTTATTATTATTGCTACTCTATTGCATACCATGTGTTATGACGATCCCGTTTAGCTCACATTCCCCGTGTTTCCGCTATCAGCGGGGGTGTGACAATAATACATTAATATTAAATACATGAAAGAGACAATGACAGAAATGTCAAGGTATATCAAATTTAATTTATAAAGTTCCATATTGCCTCAAAAATATCTTAAAATATTAATCAATTCCTATTATATCCCTATTAAATGTCTTGCACTCATTTGTAGATGTTGCTTCAAAACTTGTATGCTTAGCAAAATTAAATTTTATCCAAAGAGATGTATTATATAGTAGTATAGATATAAGTATTTAAATAAATTAATATTTAATTTAAATAGTATTTAGCTATAAAATATGATTAGTAACTATAAATTTAAATGTCAAATTATATTATTATAAGTAAAATAAAATTTTAATGAAGTGAATTAAATAATATCATATTAAATAAAAATATATTAATAATGTGTATTATATAATATTAATTAGAAGAAGTTAATTACTAGGGGTAAAAAGAAAACTATTGCATAAAGTACTTGTACTCTATGCTTAAAATGTTGTACATGTGTTTTACACTTTAAATAAAATTACCATATTATATTTTTAAAATGTATTATATAGTAGTATAGATATAGATATAGAATACTAACCTTGTGTAATTAGCTTTTATTCATATAAATCATTGTGGTTCACTAATTAACTATTAATTAAATAAACATTTTAAATATTTAAATGTCTAATTAGCTATTAATTAACAAACATTTCAATTTTTTATTTATTTCCCTAAATAATTAATCATCATCATTTAAATCGTGGTTCGAGAATCACAATGTTAAACATTTACACGTTATTACTTTGTTGTTTCCCAAGTTGTAACTCATGGATCATACATTGATAGTAACGTTGTTATTATCAATGGTCGGACATCTAATATCCAACAAAAGCAAAAGAACAATAAAAAGGAGTAAATATTTAATTAGGGTTATTGTAGTTTATAACCCATACTTTTATTTATTGGTCGGGATTAATCATAAATCAAAAAATATTTACAGACCTCTTTAACTTTAAACTTACTGATCCCTTACTAATTGAAGATTAACCCCCGTTAGTTTTTTGATTAAATGTGACTAGCTGTGAGCTTATTTTCAACTTTGTTGCTGTCCAGCCTTCATCAGCTTCGGGTTTTGGTGTCTAGCTTCCATTGTCACCTGAACTGTACCTCCAACGAGTCAAGTGATTTAGATCAGGAGGTGGAGATTGAAGGGTTTCAGGGTGCAAAAGTTTCATATTACCAACCTGACGGTAGGTTTCAACTTTTTACTTAGTGTATTGGCTACATAAGCAATCCTTGTATTAAAAACTAACAGGTTTAACTCTCAGTTAGTAAGGAACTTTGGAGTAAAAAAGCTCATAGTTAAGAGTGTCTAAAAATATTTACTGAGTTTGTATTAATTCCGATCAATAAATAAAAGTTGGAATGATCAAAATCCAATAACTCATTTAATTATTACATTATTGAGAGTATTATTGGTAATAAAAAATAAAAGTTGCTAATATTAATAAATAAATTAATAATAAGAATTATTATCACTCAATGAGTAATAATTCAGATTACTAATATCAAGTTTGTCTTTATATTTTATAACTAGCTTTAGTAAATCCGTGTATTACACGAGTTGAATAAATAAAATATTAAATAGAATAAAAAATGTTAATTATAAAACGATAGTCTAAGACATAATATGATTGAAATTATGTATGAGTAATAACTATAAGTTGTAAAACAATAATATGAAATTTTAATTTTTTTATTTTTTCAAAGATAAATTAAATATTTTATTTTAAAATAATGTTTTAAAATTTTTGTATATTTTAAAATTTCCTTACTATAACTCCGTATTTTAATTATTTTTATTTTATAAAAAAATTACTTTAAAAAATCAATTATAAAATATTACATAAAAATAGTTTTATTTTTAGAAAAAAATCTTATTTATAAAATACCATCTCTTTAAAAATAATATTAATAAAAAATTCTCGTTCTTAATCCATTAAAAAACTAATTATAATGTAAAAATAAATAAATAATATTATTAGTAATTAATATATTATTTAATAGGAGAGAGAAGCGATAAAAGTTTAATGAGATTAAATGTGATGGTGACACGTGACACACCCATTTACCAATTTATTAGAGTAGAAAGATATCAATGTTTCATTCTTAATACATCTAATACTACACTTATAAATATAGACTCACTTCATATTTGTAGGGACAGCCATCAAGCTACTACTTATAAGATCATGAAATAAAATTGTATTTTTCTTTATGGGATTCCAGTGGATACAACTATGATCATGGTAGTTGCGGTGAAGTAGGCACGAGTAATATCGATTAAATATAATTTATGTATATACCATGTTTGAAAATACCGAAATAAATACAATTCTTTAACTCAACCAATTTAATTTCAAAAATATTCTTAAAAAGTCCATTTGACTATAATTTTCTCTTAAAATGTTTCTTTGATGGGTCATCCTAACTAATGTTGCCACCTAACAGAGTCATCCTCACTTTTTAAATAGAGTTGTCAAAATTTTCATTTAACAAACATGTTTGTGCACGTGTCCAAACCCATTTACAAATAAATTTAATCGAACTTAAACACAATTGAACGTCACTATTAAAAGGTCAATAGACCCTATTTATGTTCAAACGGCTCTATTGAAAGTTCAGACGATCCTATTTACGTTCAAACAATTCTATTTAAAATTTGGACTACTGTATTTAAGGTTTGAACGAACCTATTTAAAATGAATGTATTTTTTAGAATTGATTTGTGAAATAAACATTTTAAGGGACAAATGAGATCAAGAATTTTCTCTTTAATTTACACGATAATTATAATTATATGTTAGTATTTAAAACAATTTGAATTTAATGTTGCGATAACGAAGTCAACCAGAATATGCAATAAGTTCGATTGATCCACTGAATAAGATTTCATGCGAACACCTAGGGTTTTACAATTAAAATCACAGGGTTTATGATCTCCAATTTGCAGCAACAACAATACGCAATCATGTCGTACATACCTTCAACAATGAACACCATGCGATTTACGTACGCCGCCGATGCAACGGCGGCGTATACGCCTATGCTGCCACCTACATCGTCTCCTCCACCGTCACCTTTGCCAGGTTACAACAACCCTAATGGCACCAGCGGCGGAGGAGGAGACTCTGGAGAAAATGATTACGCATTTGCGGTGACCGCAAGGGTTAATGCTGGTGGTGGCGATGTGGTGAAGCGGAAGAGAGGACGGCCACGCAAGAATGCGAGTGATGGCTCGGTTGCGATGGCGGTGGCGCAAGGCGGCGATTTGTCGTCTCCGGCACCGAGTTCAGGGAAGAGACCCAGGGGGAGACCCCCAGGGTCTATGAATAAACAACAGCATGCTACTGCTTCAGGTACATTGTTATTAACACTTTGATTTATGTTTTAGTTTTCAAAACAATAACGGATGCATTTGAAAGGTGTGTGGAATGAGGTTGGCTGACGTGGCAACCGCGGGTGGGGTAATACTGTCACCTTGAAGGCGTGTGACGAACCAATAGCGCATATTCTTAGAGTATCATTATGAGTAGGAAAACGTGTAGGTTTAGTTGGGTTGTGTAACAGATTAAAACGGTTTAAATGAGTAAAAGTGTCCTCAATCCTATTAGCTTTGTTTAAGTAATTAAGTTATAGTATTGTGATGAATTTGCACATATTAAAATGTTATTTATTACAAAATCATATTTTCAGGTATGCCTGGAGCAGGATTCATGACACATGTTCTTGAGGTGAAATCTGAAGAGGTAGACATGTGATTGTTCCCTTTGAATTCAGAAAATTTGTATGTTGGGTGTTAATTTCTTGTGGATTGTGAAAATTGGGAGGCATTGGTGTTTGATTGAACTTTTCTTTTGGAATTATAGGGATTTTTAGAATTCATTTTGGTTTTTAGGTTCATTTAAAAAAAATAATAATAAAATTGGTTTATTGGAAGTCTAAAGACAGACTCAACAAATCCGTTGGTGGGATAAGTGGACTCAACCAGGTCCGTTGATGGAAGTAGCGAACTTTACACGTAATTTTATTCTTTTTATTTTTTCTAATGATTTAAGTATCATACAATTTGATATTGCTTTAATAACTTCTAATTTTTAATTATTTTTAAAGTTTAAAACATCATTTTGTTTAATTTTTCTTACATTCCCATATAATTTTATTAAAAACAATAAATCATAGTTGTTTTAGAATAAAGTACTTTTTAATAAGACCAAAAAACACTTTATTTTGAAAGAAAAGCTTGTTTTTCAATAAAATATATCTCGAAATGTCCAAAAGGAAGTTAAACAAAATGATATATTTATATATTTTTTTAAAATAAAATACTACAAGTTAAAATCAAATATATTTAAGCTAGTTATTAGAAAATAGAATATACATCTTGAGTTCACTACCTCATTAACGAACTTGGTTGAGTTCATTTTTACAGGTTGATTTGTTGGGTCCATTTGCTCAAGAGCTGACTACCTATAAATTAAAATATTTTTCTAATTCATGTAGAAAACAAAATGAATTCTAAAAACCCTCCAATAAGTCCAAAATGTCGTGTTTGATTCTTGATGGACTCTATTCGGTTTAAGATTAACCTTGTTTCATGGTTAATCTATTGATATTGTACTAATGTTACAAGTTTACTCACTACTAGAAAACAAGTTGATTTCCTAAGAGAATATGCGACGCAAATCATTGTGTCGCAACGTTTTCTTCACATTTGTGATGCATATCTTTCCCACGAGGATTTAATCCGACAAATGGATTGTGTCGTAAGTGTGCGTTTCTAGTAATGCCTTAGAAAATCACGAAAATAATCCTTTTTTTTTAAATATCATGCCTATACAGTCATGTCATAATAAATCACTCAGTTTTTCCTATTGCTGACTTAAACTAACATTATGAGCGAGACCATATCATGTATAGATTCATGTATGTATTTATTATTTGCTTATAGGTTCGTGTATACAATATTATTACTCACTTACAGAAAGAAAATGTTTAGGGTGTAGACAAGCAAAAGTAGATTAGCAACCAAAGATACACTTATGTCATGGCTACATATGTGAAATTATTCTAACGTATCCATAACGTATAACACACTAAGAAAAACTGCTGCTTTCATGCGATTTTTCTTCATTTAGGATTATGTGATTATTGTTCTACTTCCATTCTTAATTCTGTTCATAGAAATTTCATATATTCTTAGTTTTGTTGTCTACAGGATGTACTAGCAAAACTTGTATGGTTCTCCCAGAATAGCACAAGAGCTCTATGCATTCTTTCAGCAAGTGGTACCATATCAAATGTGACTCTTCAACAGACAGCGATATCTGGTGGAACTGTCACCTATGAGGTCTGTTATCGCATATAAATTCGTTTTATAAAACTCACTTAAGCTCATTTAAACGCACTATTATAAAAGAAAATCATGAAATCAACCATTTTTCCGAATGTAATGTACCTCTATAGTCATGTCAGATAAAAATTACCCTTACAGCCAGGCATTTATGCTAAATAAAACTCGCGTACCCTCTTTGTTCGTCATCATTAAGTACTTGTAAATTTCATGTATAGGGGCGATTTGAGATCCTTTCCCTTTCTGGTTCATTTATGGTACCTGAGAGTGAGGATCAACGTAGTAGAATATGTGGATTAAGTGTGGCACTTTCTGGGCCAGATGGTTGCATATTAGGTGGTAACGTGGTTGGGCATCTAATCGCTGCATCAGCGGTTCAGGTTTGTCATCCCTTTTCGCGCTCCCCTAAGCACCAGACCATGTAACAGTAGTATTAACTGGTTTCTGCAGGTGATTGTTGGTAGTTTTGTTCCAGCAAGCCGAAAACAGTCAAAAGAAAGAGGTAGCAGTGAAACAGAAGGTGTGAACGGTTCAGCGAACCTGGTGTCTGGAAGCCTGAGTGAGTCGTCGGGTGGGGTCCTCGGGAGTCCTGTTGGCCAGAGCAATAACAGTAATCCACAAGGCATGGTTAACATTCTCTGGGGATAGATAGATAGATTTGAAGATATGCATGTTTAGTAGGAAATGTGACTCATAGTTCTGTTTGTTTTATGTTTTTACTTGGTGTGGAAGTTCATTTAGTTAAAATATTCTTAGGGATTGAACAGTTAATTTTTTAAAGTTAGATTTTTATTCTAAATAGTATTTTGGTTTTTGTTTGAGAATAAAACCTCAAAGAATGTTTGGCAAGTGTTTTTCATAATGTAAAAGCATAAGATTAAAATTAGAATGAAAATAAAATTTGTGTTTAACTCGATGCAGAAATTCAATGAAAGTAAACTTTGAACAGTTTGGATTTTGTATGACCAAAAAATTAGTAAACAAAGTTAATTTTGCCATATTATTTACGAAAAAGAGTTATGGTTGTTAATAGTAGCTAGGTAGTTAACACTACAAGAAAAATGGTTTTTCGTGTCGATGTTTTTTTGCGGCGATACGTACTTCGTCTCAAAAACACACTAAACGACAAAATAATCAACTTTTGACTTTTGTAGTCAAATACACCTTTGCGACGATTAAGTCGCCGCAAATGATATATTCAATTTTTTTATTTTTTCTGAATTCTCTTTTAGGAGGTAAAATTTCCCGCTTATTTATTTGCGGCGATATTGTCGTCGCAAAAAAGGTTTTTATTTTTTTAATTTTTAATCCTTTTTAATTTATTTTACTTTTGTTTTTCGGCGATTTTTCATCGCAAAAAATGTATTATCGCCGCAAAAAAATTGTTAACTTTATGAAAACGGGGATTCCATATCTGTTCCCCATTTTCACACCACACACCAATTCACAAACATAGATCCGCGACCACCACCGCCGCTGCTCTCCCACCGCCACCACCACCGCCATCTGCCACCGCCATCTGCCACCGCCGCTGCTCTCCCACCGCCACCACCACCGCCATCTGCCACCGCCACCCGCAATTCCAGTCACCACCACCGCCGTCTGCCGGGTGTGGACCACCACCGCTTGTTGACGACCTGTCACCACCACCACGCCGTCACCACCACCGCGCGCCACCTGCTCCACCGCCGCTTCACCAATGTATAAATCTGTTCCCCATTTTACGTTTTGTATTTATTTGGTATACAAATACATATTAGAATATATGTATATGTGTGTGTATGGATGTATATGTATAGTGATTATTATTAACGCAAGTAACATTATTTATAGTATATTTATACTCAAATGCCGCATGAAACTGACTTGGAAGCAAATTTTCCTAACTGGTTTAAACAGAAGGTAAACTCATTGTGTATAAAACCGATTATACAAACCGATTATACAAATTTTTCTAATTTTCTCTTATTTCAAATAGATCAACCGTCGGCGAGTAAATGATGAATCTAGTGTTAGTCCTCAGTTATTTGCTTTAGCAAATGGACCATGACATGCAAACTCTTACACCGGTTGTATAGTTAACGGTGTGAGATTTGTAGTTCATAGCCGAGACGTACGCCGTACAACTCAAAATAGCGGCATCTCAACAACTGGTCAAGATGGAACAAAGTATTACGGTTTGTTAGAAGAGATTCTGGAGCTAGGCTATCTAGACCGTTGTAAGGTTGTGTTGTTTCGATATAAATGGTTTAAAAACTAATAACAACAAACTTTGTGTCATTAAGAATAACATAACCAGTATTTCTACCCAAACTGAATGGTTTACAAATGACCAATACATTCTTGCAACACAAGCAGAGCAAGTTTTTTATCTTGACGAACCGTCTAAAGCCAGTCAAAGAGTTCAATCAATCAGACATTGGAAGGTCGTCCAAGAGGTTAATCATCGGAAGATTTGGGACCGAGATATTATAATGGAAAATAACAAAGCAGATTTAATTCATGGCAGCACTTCATCTGAGCTTTGTTGTCTGCTGACTTAGATAATTTAACTTATGATGGTGTGAGTAGAGATGAAGCTACAGAAGTCGATGTTTCCCTTGAGCATATCAATGTAGAGGACGAGACATATGAAGATACGGATGAGGGTGAAGACAACGATGCAGACAAAGCAGTTGACGTTTCTGACAATTCAGATGATGAATTAGACGAATTTAATAATGATTGTGGAGAAGATTCTTATCACACCGATGAATCCGATTGATTGTAATTTTAATTTAACCGAATCATTTATTATGTTTGATCTATTATGTTTATTGAATTGTTTTTTTCAATTGTGTGTTTAGCTATTGATTCAATTGCGGTATATTTGTATACTTATATAATCTTTTTTACAGAAGGCAGACGTGGCCCGAGGTCATGGTGGGAATACCTATGGCCGTGGTCCACCTGGTGGTGGTCCTCCCGATGATGATCGATCGTGGCAGCCGCCACGACAGTGCGAGGCCAGTGATGACTCCGGCAGCGGAAGCGGACGAGGTATGACGAATTTTTATACTATTATTTTTTAAATGAAAATATATAATTTACATAGAATTTTTATACTATTATCAATTTGCAGGACAAGGCAAGCGTGGAAAGACCACACTTCAAGGTATGCGAAAGAGAAATCCACAAGGAAATTTGCTCACAATTGAATTTGAGCAAGGTACGTATGACACCTACAAACCTGTGGGTGTCAATCAGGCGACCTTTGCTTTACTGGTTGGCACACTCGTTGACAGATTTCCTTAAAACTATAAGAGCTGGAGAAAGATACCTGCAGAGTTGAAGGCGACTATCTGGCCTGACTTACAGGTTAAGTTTTTGATAATTAAATTCAGTGATTAAATATATATACACTAAGCTATTTGTTTTCATAATATGCAGATGTATTTTGATATGACTCCCCACGAAGGATTGAGGGCATGCATTGAAAAATATGCTGCAAGCCGGTACAAAGATCATAAATACCGGTTCAAGCAAAAACATTTTAGCAAAATAGGCGGGGAAGATAGAGTTGATATTTCTGATGTTGTGCCACCTGATATGCAAGAATCTGAATGGAAAGGCTATGTGGATTACTACACTTCTCCTGAAGTCAATGCTCGGTCTGCAACCAACAAGTCAAACAAAGGGAAGCAGACGATCAAAGGACATGGCGGTCGGACATCTCTAGCCCAGTGTCGTTATATGTTTGTAAGTTGTTTTAATCTAATTTGTTTTATAATTGTTTTATGTGTTTGTAAGTTAATTTATATGATTATATAACTATTTAATGTGTTTACAGCGTGAAGAGGGTTCTGATGAAACTGGGAGTGCCATATTAGCATACCGCCACTTCTATACCGATCCAAACGGTAATTTCTATCAGCCTGAACCCGCTGCATACTATGTAAGTAATGTACACATCTTAAAATTTTATAAAAATAAAGTAATATATAACATCACCATATATATAACATTGTTTATTGTTTTTTGTAAACTATATAGGAGCAAATGGCCGCGCTTCAACAACAACACCTGAAATGTCAGAGAAGCAGATCATGCGGCAGGTCTTGGGGGAGCGGCCCGGGTGGGAACGTGGCATCGGTCCAATATCGAGCGTGTCTTCACAACCCCCACCTCCACCTCATAGAACAGATCAGCGGATGTTCTCACAATCTGAGGTTGAGGAGATGATAGTAGCGAGAGTGGCAAGTGAGCAACAACAATGGCAGTCACAGATGATGGCTAATATGATGGCACAAATGCAAAGTCAAATCCAAAGTCAAGTCCAGAGCGCGTTGAAGAGAAGTGATCATTCTGAACCAAATGATGAAGATGAAGATGATGAAGGTGGGTCGTCATAAAATGTTCACTTTGAGGTTGTTATGAATATTTTTAAACATTTTGGAACATTGTGTTTGTATGATATTTAACTTGTTAACTTTAAACAATATTTTGTTTATATGCTATGATTTTGTATTTGGGAATGGTTTGATGGTATTAGCGATTTCAAAAGCAGGTTTGGTACCCAGGCGGATCTGGGTGGATTGCTGCAAATGCAGCAAAAATTTTTTAAAAAATGACCTTTTTTGCGGCGACATTTCGCCGCAAAAAATATTTTAACAAGTGTAAGATTTCGTCGCAAAAAGGAATTTGGTCAAAAACTTTGCGGCGACATATCGCCGCAAATAATACAATATCGCCGCAAAAGGTTTCGTCGCAAAAAAGGGAAATTAATTTCCCTTTTTTTAAATGCTGTGGACCCCACATAAATATGTCGTCACAAATTTTGTCGCAAAATTTTTTTGCGACCACTTTATTACGGCGAATGGATAGCGACGAAACTTTCGTCGCAAAATATATATTGCGATGAAAAGGGGTAGTTTTTGCGACGACCTCTGTCGCCGCAAAATATCTTATTTCTTGTAGTGTAAACAAGTAGTTAGCAGTCAACAAGTCAAAAGACAATCATATTAATATAGATGTAATTCGCAGATGAGCTTATTCAGATCGATAAATAATCGATGATTGCTTCATTTTCCTGTCTTCTATTCTTAAGTGTGTGTTGATTAGCAATCCTCAAGAACCATTCTCCATATATATCTGGTTCTTCAAGATGCTTAATCAGGTGTTGCCATTAATCTTTCAGTCTCAATTACTAGCTCAATTTTTCAGCGTGAAACAATGGAATTAGAACCAATGATTCTTGAATCTCCGTCTACTCAATCAAAAATGGCGTTGAATCACAACGAGATTGATATTAAACATTAACAAGCGCAATTATCTAAGATGACATGGCTCAAGAAATTAGAAGTGAAAGGAAATACAAGGTATTTAAGTCTGTCTTTGTGTTGGTAAGGATTTAAAGAATCATTAACTAGAGATGATGATTCTACAATTTTGAAAAAATATACGCAAACAGATTGGTGACATAAACGAGTATTATGATTCTTCAAACAAGATTGTTAATCAATTACAGCGCCCACACGATTATGCAGCGAGATGTTTCATTAGAAGGTTTGAAAGAAGATATTCAAAATAAGGTGAAGACGTTTTAACCCAAAAACTCTAGCTTCATGTAACATATTGACACTTGAATAACGTCAGCGTTGCTTAATTCTGTCCATAGGATTTATGTTGAATTTTCTATCATAATCTTGATAAAAGGTTTATAATTGCACGTAGTTATCTTCATCTGCTGAACTTAAGAATGGGTTTCATGCTATAACATTCAGAACTTTGACATCTTGTTATACAGAAGACATCTACTCAATCTTGATGAGTCATCAGAATATGATATTTCTGAAACTGAAGGAAGTAGTTTTCTTGGAGATGAAGAATCATCATTGGAGATCTTCAATTGGTATACAGAAAAAATATTGTTTGTATTCATTTAGGATAATCCTTACACAGGGAAGAAACACCAATATAAATAGAAAATAAAAAGGCTTAAACAAGGCAACTAAACACGGGTGACAGCCTGTGAGGTCTTCTAATTAGGAGACAATATTGGAAAGCCAACCATTACTCCTTTGACTTATGTTTTTTCCTTTTTAATATTTTAAGACTCCCCCTCAAGTTGTATAGTAGGATCTCCAATACCCAACTTGATTAAAACTGATTTAAACGTTTTAGTCGCAACGGCCTTTGTCAGAATATCTGCCAGTTGATCTTCCGACCTAACGAACGGGAGTTCGATGGTACCGTCTTCAATCTTTTCTTTAATGAAGTGACGATCTATTTCAACGTGTTTGGTTCTGTCATGCTGAACTGGGTTTTCTGAGATTTTAATGGCAGCTTTGTTGTCACATCTTAACTGAGTCGGACCTTTAAGTGGAGCACCAATTTCTTTCATTATCTTCCTTAACCACAGGATCTCGGTGATCCCTTTAGCAATACCCCTAAACTCAGATTCTGCACTTGATAAAGACACTACTTTTTGCTTCTTACTCCTCCACGTTACCAAGTTACCTCCAAGGAGAGTGAAGTAACCGGAGGTTGATCGTTTGTCATTCGGATTTCCTCCCCAGTCGGCATCTGTAAAAACTTCAGCATCCAGGTGGCCATTTCTCTTAAACATGATTCCTTCCCCTACTGTGCCCTTTAGATATCGGATAATCCTCATAACCGCCTCCATATGATCTTCTTGAGGGTTGTGCATGAATTGACTTACAACTCCTACTGCGTACGAAATGTCTGGTCGAGTGTGGGCCAAGTAGATTAGCTTTCCCACTAACCTTTGGTACCTTTCTTTATTTGCTAGTTTGGCTCCTTCAACCATTCTCAGTTTATGGTTCACAATCATGGGAGTATCATTGGGTTTGCAATCCACCATGCCCACTTCAGCAAGCAAGTCCAAGATATATTTTCGTTGAGAGATAAAAATCCCTTCTCTTGACCGAAGCACTTCAATCCCTAGGAAATATTTCTATCCCCCAAGGTCTTTCATTTCAAACTCGGTGAAGAGATTTTTCCGGAGGGAGTTAATTTCTTCGTCATCACTTCCTGTTATGATCATGTCATCGACATAAATTATAAGACATGTAACACGAGTTCCCCTCCTTTTGTAGAACAAGGTATGGTCGGCGTTACTCTGTTTGTACCCATAACGTTTCATGGCCATAGTAAACTTCCCGAACCACGCGCGCGGAGATTGTTTGAGCCCATATAATGCCTTTTTCAGCCTACACACTTCATTTTCTTTAAAATCATCTGAGAACCCCGGGGGAGGGTCCATATAAACTTCTTCTTCCAAGTCTCCATGCAAAAACGCATTTTTAACGTCAAATTGATGGAGAGGCCGATCTTCATTTGCTGCTACTGAGAAAAGAACTCTGATAGAATTAATTTTAGCAACTGGGGAAAAAGTCTCAGAATAATCGATACCATAAGTTTGTGTATATCCTTTGGCTACCAATCTAGCCTTGTGTCGTTCAATGGTGCCATCAGATTTATATTTGATATTAAATACCCATTTGCAGCCAACCGGTTTCTTCCCTTGAGGTAAAGTACATTTTTCCTATGTGCCACTCTTTTTCAAAGCCTCCATTTCTAAATTCATTGCCTCTCTCCATTCGGTAGTCCTCTCGGCTTCTTGGACTGTGGTAGGGATCTTTTCTGAAAGTAGTGTGGCTGAAAAGGCTTTTGCAACTTGTGCCACCCTCCCCTGTCAGTTTTTACTGGGTATTTGGAGGTACGAGAGGTGTGCTCTGGGGAATACCGGTTAGGAGGGACTCCCCTGTTTCTTCTGGGAGGGAGGACATGAGTGTTTTGTTGTTCTTCGTGTTCCACATGCGAGGTTTCTAACCTGTCATGATTAGTAACATTTGTGGAATTATCGTGATGTTATGAGTTGTTTACCTCATTGTTTGTCATATCTGAATTTGGCTCTCCGGCTTCGACTTCTTCAACTTCATGTTGGACACCGTCCTTAGGAGAGTCGTTGGTTGTGTGAGAAAACTCGTCATCCTCTTCAACATTGGCCGAAGTAGGTTCACTGGCGCCATCTACCGGCTCTGTTGGAACATCCGTCGAGCAACTATGATATAACAACCAATCAAACCAATCGAGTGACTCACTTATTTTCTCCCCCTGAGCACTAGATTGATGGTCGAAAAAATAGTCAGATTCGATGAAGTCAAGGTCCATGGTTACATGAACTCGACGAGTGACAGGATTGTAGCATTGATAGCCCTTTTGGTGGACATACCCAACAAAAACACATTTTTCAGCACAGGCACTAAGTTTGTTTCGATTAGTTTTTGGAGTGTGAATGAACACCGAGCATCCAAACACACGTGGAGGTAAGGTCATTATGGATGGAACTTTTACTTGGGTGGCTAGGACATCCAACGGGGTTTTATGTCCTAGGATTTGAGTTGGAAGACGATTAACAAGGTATGCCGATGTGGCAACAGCTTCTGGCCAATAGGACACAGGGACATGAGATTCAATCATAATTGCACGTGTCTTTTCGAGTAATGTGCGATTTTTCCGTTCTGAGGTACCGTTCTGTTGTGGAGTATTGGGACAAGTAGTTTGATGAATGAGACCATTTTCTTGGGAGAAAGTTTTCATCGGTTTGTTCACAAATTCAGTCCCGTTATCAGAACGGAGGATTTGTATTTTTTTCCAAATTGAGTTTGAACCATTTTATAGAACATAAAAAAGATTTCAGGGACCTCTGACTTATGTTTCATGAAGTATACCCAATTCATACGTGAAAAATCATCCATAAAAAGAACAAAATATCTGAACCGACTATTGGTGCTATTAGGGGCCGGGCCCCAAACATCAGAATGGATTAAAGAAAAAACAGACTCAACTCTAGTATCGTTTCTATTAAAGGAGACTCTATGACTTTTTGTAAGAATGCAAGTTTCACACTTCTCCTTAATGGAGTTATTCGAAAAAAGACTAGGAAACAAAATTTTAAGATAGCTAAAAGAGGGATGACCAAGACGTCGGTGCCATAACCATAGTTGTCTTTCGGTTGTCCCATGAGCAAGCATGGCATGTCCCTTGTGAACCACCTCATCAACGTAGTAGAGGCCTCCTTGTTCAGTACCACGCCCAACGATCTCCTTCGTATGAATGTCCTGTAGAACACAAAAATGAGGATACATGAGCACGACACAATTAAGTTGCTTTGTAACTTGGCTAATGGATAAAAGTTTGGAGGAAAGAGAGGGAATGTATAAACAATTGTTAATTTTCATTTTTTCAGAAAAAATGATAGAACCTCCCCCTTTAACTTGAACCATTTCCCCACTAGCGGTCTTGATATGGGATTTAGATGGTGTTGATATATTACAAAAATCTTTGGGATCATAAGACATGGTATCTGTGGCCCCACAATCAAATATCCAATTCTTTGAAGTTTTAGGTTGAGATATGGGCTGAACATGGCAGGCTTTAGATTTAAGAGTGGGAGGGCTTGAGATGTAATTCTCAAACCCTTTACCTATCAAATTATCATCGGTGGTTGCAGCCAATCCCCCAAAACCACCGCTGCTGCCTTTTTCGATCGGAGCCACTCCCCCTCCTGCCGCTGGCGTTCCTTTGTCATCAGCCCTTGAATTCTTTTGCTTCTGACCGTCTCCCCACCACTCTGGATAACCGATGAGCCTGAAACATTGGTCTTTCGTGTGTTTCTTCATTTGACAGTGGGTGCAAAAGAGCTTGGATTTGTCTTCTTTATCTCTAGGTCGAAGCTTTGTTCTTTGTGACCGGTCTTTTGCAGCCAATCCCTTCCCAATCTCTGTTGAATCATTATCGGATGGTCTAGATCTTAGGATATTCAATCTAGCAGCTTCCCTTCGTATGGTGGCGTAAGCCATTTCCACCGTTGGAAGAGGGTCTTTTTTCAGAATATCCCTTTTTACAGGTTCCATTTTGTCATCGAGTGCTGTGAGTAATTGGTATAACCTTTGCTCTTGAGTCTTCTTATTATAGATCTGGATGTCTTCCGGGTCTTTTGTGGGGTTTGGATCTCTTCTATCAATGGACATCCATATGCTTTGAAATTTATTCCACAGATCTTCCAAAGTGTCAGATCCTTGTCTAAGGGAGTTGGCTCTTTTATGGAGGTCAAAGACTTGTAATGAATCGGTTCTGAACCCGTATGTAGTTGCCAAACCATCCCACAAGGTTTTTGCGGTCGGATACTGTGAAACGTTATTAACCAAGTTGGATTCGAGATTCTGGATAATCCAGGTGAAGACACACTCATCGTCTTGTTCCCAGCGTGAGTAACCTGTGTCGGTTTTTGAGGGAGGCACGGGGTCGCCCGTAATGTGAGAGCTTCTTCCCCTGCCTCCGATGGCTTTCTTCATCAGGGTTGCCCATAAGGCATCGTTATCACCGCCGAGTTTAATCCCTATGGATAGATTCTCAGAGTTTGTCGTTGTTTGCTGTGTTCCGAGACCATTTCGCAGAAAAGCAGCAATTTGCATCGTCAATTCATCAGGAATTTGGCTGACAATTGTTTCTGTGTCAGGCATCTTGAAGCTTAGAATTTTCTAGGATCAAACATGCTCTGATACCATCTTCAATTGGTATACAGAGAAAATATTGTTTGTATTCATTTAGGATAATCCTTACACAGGGAAGAAACACCAATATAAATAGAAAATAAAAAAGGCTTAAACAAGGCAACTAAACACGGGTGACAGCCTGTGAGGTCTTCTAATTAGGAGACAATATTGGAAAGCCAACCATTACTCCTTTGACTTATGTTTTTTCCTTTTTAATATTTTAAGAGGAGATCAAGTGGTTTTGTATGAAATGATGCTTGGAGCATAACATAGAATATACTGAAGCTTGTGCATCATATCATTGGTTGACAATGTAAAATCCATTAAATTGATATAATTTTAGTTTAATCTTTTAGGTTTCGCTACAAATTTAAGAGCTTTCATTGCAGGTTTGTCGGTTGATGGTGATTCACAAGGTGTTGAACGATTTCTTGGGGCTCTATTTGTTCATCTGTGGCTTGGAATGGTCTTGAATCTGGTGGCACTATAAATCAACCTAAATTATCTGAACAAAAACGTTTCCATACATTCTCGGTATTTAGTAATATAGGTGGCGCAATTGAGCGGTCAGGCTGGTTGGGTAAGGGGTCAAAATATGTTATCTTTTTAAGGTCTGGTTAATCAGACTTGAAACGTTCTTTGCTCAGAAATATAAATTAGTTTATATGTAGTTGGTACAAAAAGTATGATTGCAAGCATCATATTATTTCAATAATAATTCAAGTATTTGATCAACGACTCAGTAAGTTTTATGCATTAAAGATACACTTTCTTCCCATCGCCTTTTAAGCTATTTTTTTCATGTCACTTGTTCAACCCAATTAAACAAAACCTGAATCGATATAATCATAACTATAATGGGTCAAAGGTACCACCTTTACCTTGCTTAACTTTATAATCCTTTCATGGGTCAAAGATTAGTGATTTCTGTATGCGCCACTTGCCTATATTTGCTCTATTTATGTCAATTGGTCATTACAGAGACTGCACAACTTGTAAACTAAACTATCTTAACTCCCTAAATGATGTGTACAGTCCACCTTTTTTTGCCTTTAAGAACTGAAACTATAAATTCTTTAAATGTCTTGTGTAGAATAATATAAATGGAATACACCAGAGTTCTGTTGGATGAATATTGACTTAATCAGCAAAATAAAGACTTTGCACGTGTGTTTGACCTAGCAATAAAAGTTCAGCTGTTGGTTTGAATGAGTTGTTGGAAGCTGTGAACGTGGGATGTCAGTGGACCGAATCATCAGCACAAAATCAGCAGAGTAAGTCAAGTTTGTTATTTTATTTAGTATTTAAAGCAACGTTTATGTTCATTCTCAGCATCTCAATTAGTCGAAAATTATCATTGTAATCTTTTGATTAAGCTTGTAATCATCCGACTAGTGCAATACAAGAGATTACTTTCGGCTGTTTGTGTTCATCTTTCCCTATTCCACTGCTAAAATTCTGATCCAAATTCTACATTTGGTATCAGAGCCAGGTTCCTGATCCAATTGTTGCCAAAATACCTTCAATTCAACACCATGTCAGTCGTCTCAACATCTAACAACCAAAAGGAAAACACGTTTCAGTTTCAATGCCCAATTCTCACTTCCACAAACTACATAACGTGGGCCATAAAGATGGAAGCCATTATGGATGCCCAAGGGTTCTGGGAAGCGATCGAGCCACCGACCAGAGTGGTCGTAGATGAAAGGAAGAGCAAACAGGCTCGAGCATTTATCTTCCAGGCCATTCCAGAAGAAGTCTTGTCGCAAGTAGCGAAGAAGAAGACGGGAAAGGAAGTTTGGGATTCGCTGAGAACAAGATACATCGGGGCTGAACGGGTTCAGAAGGCTCGTCTACGAATTCTCAAGAGTGAATTTGAAGGGTTGCACATGAAGGACGGAGAGACGATTGACGATTATGCCGGTAAATTGTCAGGCATGATTTCCAAATATAACAGTGTGGGAGCGACCCTAACTGATGAAGAACTTGTTCGGAAACTGTTCGACACCGTGCCAGAAAAGTTCATCAATCTGGTAGCGTCAATCGAACAAAGTTCGGGTGTTGATAAAATGCCATTCGAAGAAGCTATAGCACATTGAAGGCGTACGAAGATAGGCTCAAGCTTCGTCGATCACATCAAACAGCTGATAACAGTCTGCTACTCGCAAGGGCAGACACTCAATCTTCGGTGTCAATTCAGGCGAAGTCACAGAAGTCAGCAGGAAGAGGGAAAGGAGACCGGGGTGGTCGAGGTGGTTCAAGGGGACGCGGTAGCTATCGAGGTAGAGGTAACCGGGGTGGCTATACGGCGGTCAAGAACAAGGATCCGCTTCAAGGAACAAAGACAAGAGACACGTAAAATGTTTCAGTTGCAATCAGTTCGGACACTATGCATCGGAGTGCAAGGAGCCAAAGGAGAGGAGAGACGAAGTGAATCTCACTAAAGAGGAGGAACCAGCCTTACTACTTAGCGTACACGGTGAAGAATCGACCAAAATGGTTCTGTTGAATGAAGACAGGTTAATCCAAAATCCAGGAAGAGTGAGACTGAGTCAAGATATGTGGTATGTGGATAATGGCGCGAGTAACCTCATGACCGGTACCAAGAAGTCATTTGCAGAATTGGACGAGAGCGTGACGGGGCAAGTCCGATTCGGAGATGGATCCAAGGTTCAGATCGAAGGAAAGGGGTCGTTGGTGGTTGAGTGCAAGAATGGCGAGTAGTTGCTAATCCCGGATGTTTACTACATCCCTGCACTAACCAGCAACATATTAAGTCTCGGGCAATTGACGGAAGAAGGCTATGAAGTTCGGATGAGCGGTGACTTATTGAAGCTATATGACGAACACGAAAGACTGGTGATGAAGATTCAAAGGTCTGTGAATAGGCTGTATAAAATTGCTCTAAAGGTTGCTAAACCCATTTGCTTAACAGCAAGGAAGGATGATGAAGCTTGGATATGGCTTGCCCGAATGGGTCATACTAACTTTGCTGTTTTGGATTCAATGGCCCGAAAAGAACTCGTAAATGGAATGCCTTGCATCAAACATCCAAATCAAGTGTGTGGAGGATGTTTGATCGCAAAGCAACCAAGAAAGCCATTTCCACAGGAAACTCAGTGGAGAGCAACGAAACCTCTTGAATTAGTACATGCTGACTTGTGTGGACCAATCACGCCACAAACACTGGGAGGTAACAAGTACTTCATTCTATTTGTTGATGATTATTCCCGATATATGTGGACTTACCTGTTGAAATCAAAAGATGAAGCTTTCGATTCGTTCAAGAAATTCAAGTTGCAGGTAGAGCAAGAAGGAAATTTGAAGGTAAAGATGCTTCGTACAGATCGTGGTGGAGAGTTCAACTCCACCCAATTTGCAGATTATTATCATGATGAAGGTATCAAGAGACAATTGACGGCTCCATATACCCCTCAACAAAATGGGATTGTGGAACGCCGGAACAGAACCGTGGTTGAGATGACAAGATGCCTACTGAAGTCGATGAAAGTACCGGACCAACTATGGGGAGAGGCGGTACAACACTCGGTGTATTTGCTCAATTGAATTGCAACAAAAGCCATCAAGGATGCAACACCGTATGAAATATGGAAGGGGAAGAAGCCAACACTCGGTCATATAAGGGTGTTTGGCTTTGTGGCGTTTGTCAAGAATGTGAATCAGCTGACAAAACTTGATTACCGAAGCACAGCCATGGCTCACCTGGGTGTTGAGGAAGGCACAAAGGGATATAGACTCTACAACCCACAGAAGAGAAAAGTCGTAATTGTCGTACACGTTGATTTTGATGAATGTAGAAAGTGGGCCTGGACAAAAGCCCAAGACTGTGAAGCATCCAATACAACTAACTGGACCTATGTTATGGCCCATGAACCAGAAGAAGGTGGTCAAAATCAAATGCAAAGTCAACATGGAACTGAAGTGTTGAGCCCTAACACTTGCAATACCCTGATTAACACTAATCCAGCTTCACCTTCGTTTGATTCTCCAGGTCTTCGTGAAGACTTTCATCAAGGGTCAAACTCGAATCTCTCCTCACATGGCAGTCATGATTACAGCACTCAAGATCCGGGATCGTATTCTGGCTCATCAAGTAGAGTTCCCTCGGATGAAGCAACGTTATTTGATAACACTCCAATTCAAGGCTTTCGTTCAGTCGATGAAGTCTATAACACTACGGAAGCCTTGAATGATCAGCAAATCAGAGACCTGTATGAGAGAAACCAAGAATTGATGATAGTTGATGACCAACCAGTGACTTTTGAGGAAGCAATCTTGGAAGATCTGTGGCGAAAGGCTATGAAGGCTGAACTGGATTCAATCGAAAGAAATAACACATTGAAATTGACCCACTTACCTAACGGTCATAAGGCGATTGGATTAAAGTGGGTGTTCAAGATAAAAGATGATGGCAGGTACAAGGCTCGTTTGGTTGCTAAGGGATATGTGCAGCAAAGGGGAATTGATTTTGATGATGCTTTTGCACCGGTAGCCCGATTGGAGACCATAAGGTTGTTGTTAGCTGTTGCAGCCAAAGAAAACTGGGTTGTACATCACTTAGATGTCAAGTCAGCTTTTCTTAACGGAGATTTAAAGGAGGAGGTGTATGTGGCACAACCAGTTGGTTTCAAAGTCAAAGGAAAGGAAGAAATGGTCTACAAGCTATACAAGGCGCTGTATGGGTTGAGACAGGCGCCAAGAGCTTGGAATACACGGCTGGACAAAGCACTCACTGAGCTCGGGTTTAACAAGTGTACACATGAGCAGGCAGTCTATAAGGTACACAAACCGGGTTTTATCCTTATTGTGGGCGTGTATGTAGACGACATGATTGTGACGGGGTCAAATGAAGAAATGGTGCAAGAATTTAAAAGATAAATGGAGAAAGTCTTTGAGATGAGTGACATGGGAAAACTATCCTACTATCTCGTTGGCTATAGTGACAGCAGCTATGGCACTGATGTTGAAGATCGGCGTGGTACAACAGGTACAATTTTTTATTACTCAAACAACCCTGTCACATGGTGTTCACATAAACAAGACACAGTGGCACTGAGTTCTTGTGAGGCAGAGTACATGGCTGCAACATCAACTGTGTGTCAGGGATTATGGTTAAGAAACTTGATTAGTGAGCTGCTGGGAAAGGAACCGCAGAAAGTAAGAATTCTGGTGGATAATGAGTCAGCCATTGCCCTCATGAACAATCCTGTTTTCTTCAAACGTAGCAAGCATATAGACACAAAGTATCACTTTATACGAGAAAGAGTTCAAAGGGGTCAAATATGTGTTGAACATGTGAGTGGGAAGATACAAAAGGCAGATTTTTTAACAAAGGCGTTGCCTCGAGTTAAGTTTGCAGAGATGAGAAGCCTTGCAGGAATTGAAGAGCTGGTGGATGAAGTCAACATTCAGGAGGAGAATGTTGGATGAATATTGACTTAATCAGCAAATAAGACTTTGCACGTGTGTTTGACCTGGCAATAAAAGTTCAGTTGTTGGTTTGAATGAGTTGTTGGAAGCTGTGAATTTGGGATGTCAGTGGACCGAATCATCAGCACAAAATCAGCAGAGTAGAAGTCAAGTTTGTTATTTTATTTAGTATTTAAAGCAACGTTTATGTTCATTCTTAGCATCTCAATTAGTCGAAAATTATCATGGTAATCTTTTGATTAAGCTTGTAATCATCCGACTAGTGCAATACGAGAGATTACTTTCGGCTATTGTGTTCATCTTTCCCTATTCCACTACTAAAATTCTGATCCAAATTCTATAAGTTCCACTTCAGTTTCACCACAGCAAATGGTTAGATGGTCATTAGGGTCCTTGAAACCATCACAATGAAATCTAGAGTCTCAATGGAAAACTTAATCTATACCATTTGTGATATCTTGACACCTGATGAAGTCGAGTGATTCGTCTTAACCATTGGCTAAGCTGTGAACACTAGTAGTACACAATGTATTGTTTTTTTTAGGCGGTTTCAAACCGTCTCATAAGTCTTCATAGATTGTTTTACGGGACGGTTGGGGTGATATTTTTTGCGGCGGTTTGATTCTTTTGGGCGGTCAATAACAATAAAATATGATTTTAATTTTATCTTTTGAGGCACAGTTATTAAAAATAAATATGTAATTAATTAAAATAACCATTTTCTAGCTACAATACTTTTTTCTAATCGTCTAGAATGTTGAGTTGTCAAACTTGCATATAAATCTAAAACTATACCTTTCAAAACTATTAATATATATTATAACACGTCAACTTGGTTCAATATATCAATGTAAAACAATTCCTTGACATAAAAAACTTACACTATTTGGAAATTGAAGTCAAATATCTTCGACAAACTCCCACATGATTTATCACCATAAAGGCACATTCCCAGCCATATTTTTGTTGCTTACACTACATTGAATTCACAATTGTTAATTTAGTATTATAAATAAGAAAATATATTAATTAATTAGAAACATATATTAACCATTTCCCATTCAAATGTAAACCCAAAAAGTTGTTTAATTATAAATATAGGAGTGTAACAATTGCCATATGGCAATTGTGACACTCCTATATTTATAATATGTCTTTTTGTGTCTTTTTGTGTTGAACGAAAAATGATTCTTAGCAACTAATGGCCACTACAAAAATATTATAGACAAATTAAGTATGTATATGTATGTATGTATGTATAGTGTAGAAAAAATATTATTCAACAAAATTGATGCAACAAAGTTATGTGAAAACTAGAGAAAACTAATAAAACTAGTCACATAACTTATAACTTATTTATCACCACCTTTTATATTTGTATGTGAGTGTGTATAAGTAAGGTTAAGGATCAAACGAAAAATCGTAGCTTGGTTTTACATACACGTCACATATTGGTTACTTATACATAACAATTTTTCATTCGACATAGTGTTACGTATACATAAGACTCTTCATTATCTTATTTATGATCAACATTTATGTAACAAATACTTAAATAATTTTTTACAGTTAAAATAACATAAAATTTATGAATTATGTCATTGGTTTTCATGGTTTTTTTGGTTTTCATATAATTATTGATTTTCTCAGGAACCATCCCCTATATATATATATATATATATATATATATATATATATATATATATATATATATATATATATATATATATATATATATATATATATATATATTATATATATTAGATAATTCTATATGTGTTTTCTTAATCCGGTCTACATCACAAGTGAAGTGTGCACTAATAATTCCAATGTAGCTCAAGAACACATCATGAATATATATATATATATTTATGTAAATCAATATACATTATGTAAATCAATGGTTCTGTAGTTCTGAAAATAAAAAGTGGTTCTGTAAACTATAAAAAACAACTAAATATTATCAGGTTTAACTTACATCTATGTAAACCAATGGTTTATAATTTACATTTATGTAAGTCAATGGTTCTTTTGGTTGTGAAAATAAAAAATGGTTCTGTAATGATCCTGATCCTATATATATATATATATATATATATATATATATATATATATATATTATATATATATATATATATATATATATATATATATATATATATATATATATATATATATATATATATATATATATTCATGATGTGTTCTTGAGCTACATTGGAATTATTAGTGCACACTTCACTTGTGATGTAGACCGGATTAAAGAAAACACATATAGAATTATCTAACTTATAAAAGTATCTTAAATCGTGAAAAAATAAAAATAATAAAGTCAGCGATATTGAATCGTTTAAAAGAATATCATTGTACCATATGAAATAATAAAAAATTACATTGCAAACCAATGTATAACAATGATATCAAGCTAATCGTTACAGAGTACTTGTAACAACTTCCCGTATGGAAGGTAGAATTCAACCCTCTCATTATACATCTCCTTGGGGGAAGATGCCATAATCCCACTGTTATCACCCACGTGCTTTGATAAAATTTCAGCCTTATAGTACAAGCATTTGATTAATTTTCTTAAGGGCACCAGTTAGTTTATCATTAACAATGCTTGGATTATATGTGTATATTTTACTAGATTTAGCTAGGTCTTGTCAAGTGTGGCCTAAAAATAAGCCGGATTCTAAATATCATGCCATAGTCCCAAACTATGTAATCCTTGTTAACATACAATAAAGAATACCATCGAGAGGGCTATACTGATACAAAAGAAGAGTGACATTATTTCTTAATGTAATAATAACGTTAAGGGTGCTCATACGCTTATGGTGAATATCCAAACCTTCTAGGCTCATGACCTCGCAACCCAAAAAGTAGACCATTAAAAGAGAATTAAGATTGTATGTCCATTAAACACTCATGTCATTCATGTTAGCAGGGGCAACAACAGTTGGTTCTACAAGACTTAAGTTTGGCAAAATGTCAAACCCGGTTGCCTCCCCCTGGCGCTTATGCTTTAGAAGCATGTGAACCAGGCTCCAATATGAGAATCAATATATTGTTTGTAATCCAATTCCCTTTCATTATTCTAGAGTGGGTAATTTTCGGGTAGTAGACATTTAGACTCCTATGTCATAAATGTTGTGTATAACCTTTCATGGTTTGTCATAGCACCATATGTTATATTGTTGAATGTGTTGACAATTCTAAGGTATTATATATCCACATGATCAAGATATTAACAATACTAGTGGAGAAGCCCGCGTTTCGCAGTGGGTGTGAAATACGAACAAATAACTTCATGTTGCCAAAAGTGAGTTTTTTAAAATATTTCTTTCACTTCCAAATTACTATATGTACAGGCCTTCATGGTGGACAAGTTCAAAAGACCCATGCCAAAATGGAGAAATACAACTTTAGAAGCTGAAAGATACAAACAAATACCAACTCTCCCTGTTAGTTTAGGCCCCTCACTCCACGCTCTAAACAACACATACTCACGTAACTATGTATATGTAAGTAAATTTATAGAAGGTAAATGACAACGAAAGTCCCTGATTCAATACACAAAAGGTATCATTAAAAGAACTATTAATACTCTCTATTTATAATTAAAAGAACAAATAAATCCACATGCATAATAGGCCACCTACTCTTGCTTTCGAGCAACAAACTCCTGTTGACTACTTCATCAACGTCCACTTTTCATTCAACTCCCATAAACTCGGTTAAATCCCTGACCAAGTCTTCTTTTATGTGAAAACCACCGATGACCCATCATTTGACACGTGACCCATTTGACTCGCTGAAACGTGACTCGTGAACAAACCTGATTAACCCAACACCCCGGGGAAGCCCAGCCTCGTCATATAGGAGGCAGGAGTGCTAAAATATTTTGTTAGCAACAATTACATATATATGTTTTATGCAGTAAAAAAAGTTAGGATTTGAATATGTCAGAGTAGGCATATGTTTTTGTTAAAAATCAAACTGCAAATAGTCTACCATTTTTGCTTATTTCTTGCACATTCATGAGCTAAATAGAGGGCAAAAGTCACCCAAAAAAATATATCATGTAACCTGTTGCAGATCTTGAGATCGTACTATTGGATTTGTTGAAGGGTTATGCTATTTTACAACATTCCAAAACAAGATCACAGTGACGGGCCAAGTGGTTTATAAGATGATTTGGATTATAAGACACCATTCAATTCTTTGATTTTTGTGTTATATTTTTGGCTGCTCACATATAATTAAATCTACTCTTTCTCCCTCTCTATGAATTATTGCTGGTATGTGGTAGGAAAATGTTTAAGAAATCTACTATATTACTAGTATGTAGTTAATGGGAGGTTAGTTTCTTGATTTGTTATGTGACTCACCAAATAAGATATTAAATAAAAGGTGGATGGTAATACAAAAAAGTTGCAAATAATACATGCAGGGTTAAAAATTTCAAGCATAGCACATGAAACATATCAAGTATGTTGAAAGCGAAAGAAAGATCATATAAAAATATCGAATACTTGAGTGTGAATGTGGATGGAAATACAAAGAAAGTACAACTAATGCATGTGAGATTAAAATCCAAGCATAGCACATGAACATGTTATCAAGTATATTGAGAGAGAGAGAGAGAGAGGACAACAATATTTGATACTTAAGAGTGTAAAAAACAAACTGGTGTGATGATTATAAGTAAAATAAAAGGGGTTAGCTGAACATGTTTATAGCAGAAATTTCAAGTTTAAGATGCTAGCATAACCACATAACTAACATAGCAATTACTTAAAATTTAAATATCATTGAAGGTAATTAATTCTAACCATGATTATCCTTGAAAGTTGGAAGTTAAATAGTGATAAAAGGGATCATATCCTATGTCAGTCATCAAAACATATATATTTAATTCTCTTCTCTTCTCATCTCATCTATCTTATCTTTAATTCTGTAATATTGTATTAGATCTCTTTCACATCCTGTACAGAGCTCTTTTCATCTATCTTTCGTTAAAATCTAACTTCAAAATCTACATGTTCAATACTTGAATTAAAAATCAGCTTGAGACACATATTTGGTTATTTTTGAACTTCTTATTTTAAAAGGTTAGTTTTAAAATGTGTGCCAGAGAGATATGCATGTGACTCAAGGCTTAACATATTGTAACATAGATACCGTTATAATATTAAAAGAGAAAATATTTATGATGAGTTTAAAAAAGAGCTAGACAAATATGACAACAGATACCCAAAAAAACCAACCCCAAATAAATAAGCATGTAAAAGCTTTTAGACAAGGATTAAACAAACTAAAACTTACAAATTTGTATCAAGTAGTTCAAAAGCGATGCATAAAAGCCTTTGATATACAAAATACTCATAAATCCGAACAATGTGATGCCTATCCCCAAGATCGAGCATCTTGTTTAACTGAAAAAATACAAGAAAATTGGGTGACATCCAAATGCAGTTAATCTTATGCATTTTAAAAATTCTAGATGGAACTCAGTACTTACTGTTTTAATATGGAAACTTCAACCAATGCTTGTTAATAGTAAGCAGGTTGATTTTTAATGATTATAACACCAACCAAATATTGAAGTTTTGCAACCCAACATGTAGCAAGTTGCCCTAATCTTCCCCGACCAAGCATATCCTTTACAATATGTAAATAATCCGAAAATTAGAAAATCTGTGATTAAACAAAATCAATCAAATAAGAAAAAATGGAGGGAATATTAACATTCACCGCTGCAAGAACAAAAATGATGATCACTCCAGTTCAGAAAACAAAAGGCACAATAAAAAACTATGGTGTTTCATTATCATAAGATTAGAAAAGTAAAGATTGAAAAAAGTACTTCTTACAAGTAATTCAATCATTAAACTAACATCAAACAATTGCATTTAAAGTTAATATGTAATCTATATTTGGAACAATATAACACATACTCTATAACTATGTATACATTCTGATCATCCTCAAAAGCATCATAGAATTGGATCATGTGCTGTCACATCCCGGCGGAAGCGTGAACGAGACGGATGGAATATGACTAGCTTTTATCAGAGTGCAGTGGTTTATATTAAATAAACACAGATATAATCGAAACATAATACATACATGCTTTTTATTACTTAATATTCGAGATTACATCTTTTTACATAATATATCAAAATTGATGTAACTAGTGTTAATATCCACACGCGCGTTGCGCGTCTTGAAAACGCTGTAAATCGATACTCTGTAAACTATCTAAGACAGCAAGATCACACCGAGAGGACCACGTTGACTACAAAATGTCGGTAACACCACAGTTTGAGACTATTAAAATCAACAATTTTCCACTTTAATGTCGGGCTCAGAGTGTGTAAAGAAATGACTCTATCATGCCCGGAGGGCGGGTTGCAGGCAATAACCTGCCATTCTACACCCCTTCCAGGGCTAGACAATGTCCTCAATAAATTTTTACTCAGACCCATCAACTCATCACAGCCCATTAGAATGGAAATTAAAAGATGTTACCTGAATCTGTAGCAAGATCCCATAAGCAACGACCCATATGACAGTCATCACAGTCAAAGAGACAAAAGCGGCATACACAACGTGGCTCAGATCTCATTAACAGATCGATGTGGCTGCAACACAGGTTGCAAGAGAAAAACATCTCACTTGCCATCCTCGCTTATGCCACGCCAAGCAACGACCCATATCACAGTCATCATAGCCAAAGAAACATAAGCAACATTAATCGGATCTGGAGCGATGTAGGGTTTCAGAGCAAACCTACAGACCACATGTCAATTGCATTGGTGTATTCCGTTGCTCCAAAGATCAACTCAGGAGCCGTATAATATCTTGAGCAAATATATGATATATTTGGTTCCTCAGGTACCTGCAGTAACAAAAGGATCCAAGTCAATACCCAACCTCAATTATATTTAGAGACTTAAGAATCATATAAACTTACCAACATCTTTGCGCTCCCGAAATCACATAGTTTTAGCTGATGAGTTTGTGGATTAACCTGCACTCGACAATGTTATTCACATATTGGCATTTCATAAATCACCAAGAAGATAAATTTATGAATTATTAGATCTTACCAATAAATTTTGTGGCTTAATATCATGATGGCATACACCAATGACATTGTGAATGTAATTAAGACCACGGGAGATTTGATATGTGTACAATTGTACATATAGCATAGGCATGTGTTGGTCCATCTTAACATAATGCCTGGACATCCTGTAGACAGTCTCAGGTACATATTCCAAGACAACATTTAAGTAGACTTCATTTTTGTCGGTTGTCGAATAGAAACAATTTTTCAGTGGAACAACGTTTGGATGGTCCAGTAGACGCATAATTTGAAGTTCTCTGTTCTTGTATCTTTTGTCTTGTAAGACCTTCTTTATAGCAACAGCTTCACCTGTTTCAAGGCATTTGGCCTAAAAAAATAAACCAAAAAAAACACGTGGCATGTTACACCTTTCTACCTACATATGTCGATATGTTTAAACATGAAATCCCACTCCAATTCCCTGAAAGACAACACCAAATAAACCAGTACCAACAACACGCTCCGCCATGTAAGAGAATGTCTGGGCCACAAAGCATTTTACATGTCAGCATTTTAGTTACTAAAAAAGTTAGGAGTAAATTAGCTAATACATTCATGGTACAACCAATTATGTGATGATTACCTGTTTTGGTTTTCCATTTCGACCACCTATTGAAGGCACGATAATTTGACCGGTTAAGTCTTTATTATCAAGTTTTTGAACTTAAGCTGTTCATTTCTAACTCATGTAATCTTATGTTTTCTCTTTATTTCTTTCTTTCTTTATTTTTCGAACGACGAACTCACACACCCTCGGTCCTAGCTGAGTTCTATCTTAGCTTTACGGCAAAGAGATATGCTTCTAAACCTTACTCCAAAATCTACATCATTTGCCCACAATGGGACTTGAACCCCCACCACTTGGAAGTAACACCATTTCAACACCTTGATTTCATACCGGGAGTGACATCCTATAAACTGTTTATACACAATGGTGTATGATCTGCTTACATACTATTCTTTGCAGGTAAAATTTCCACTAAAATGCCCCTTCTTACAAATTTGTGGCTAGCTGCTGTCGCATGACAACCTAACTTCCAAACACCAACCACCAACAACTAAGACCGTTTCGAATACCATAAGACATAAACTAAAGGCAAAACCGATCACAGAGAAAATGAGTTTCCATATATAACTTTTTAAGTTTTGATTTTACAATTTCGAGCCTGAAACATTGCACTTGCAAAATCATAAAGAGATCTGATCCACCACCAATATCACATAAATTAACAATATTCATCAAAAATGCAAGTATTACAACACGTACCTGTAGAGTGCAACTCAAAACACCTCAAAATCTGCAAAGCTCCGACCAAATACAACACCGAACCAAAAAACCTCAAAAAATTGAAACCGTAAGCAGGTTGATTTTTAATGATTATAACACCAACCAAATGTTGAAGTTTTGCAACCCAACATGTAGCAAGTTGCCCTAATCTTCCCCGACCAAGCATATCCTTTACAATATGTAAATAATCCAAAAATTAGAAAACCTGTGATTAAATAAATTCAATCAAATAAGAAAAAATGGTGGGAAATATTAACATTCACCGCTGCAAGAACAAAAATGATGATCACTCCAGTTTAGAAAACAAAAGGCACAATAAAAAACTATGGTGTTTCATTATCATAAGATTAGAAAAGTAAAGATCGAAAAAAGTACTTCTTACAAGTAATTCAATCAATAAACTAACATCAAACAATTGCATTTAAAGTTAATATGTAATCTATATTAGGAACAATATAACAGATACTCTATAACTATGTATACATTCTGATCATCCTCAAAGCATCATAGAATTGGATCATGTGCTGTCACATCCCGGCGGAAGCGTGAACGAGACGGATGGAATGTGACTAGCTTTTATCAGAGTGCAGTGGTTTATATTAAATAAACACAGATATAATCGAAACATAATACATACATGCTTTTTATTACTTAATATTCGAGATTACATCTTTTACATAATATATCAAAATTGATGTAATAAATTACAACTAAGTTACGGCATGTCTAAAATCTACACAGACCGTCCTACGACTTCGCCCCAACCATCATGAATCTCAAAGCTGAAATCAAAGGTGTTACTCATTTCCTGAAAAAGTACACTTAAACCATTCAACAAAAATGTTGGTGAGAACATAGGTTTAATCCAAACAAATATTTTGTTGATGTGTCAATTACAACCAAAATTACAACCAAACCTGCTCACAACATAATCATACTGTCACGAAATAATAAAAATCAGATAATATTACATCCTAACCCCATTCGGTTAGATGCAAGAAAATAGTAGCAACCCTCATCCGGTTGGTACAAATATCCTCCTAAGTAGCGCTACTAATATTATCGATCGGTTCCTCATTCGAACTAATGGTTGTGTCGCAAATGACAGTAAGCAAACAAAAATATTTTCAAAATAACAAATCAACTCAAAAGTATACTTTTCCCCCAAAACGTTACGGAATACCAAATGGTTGAAAATGGAGCTATGAACTCACCGTGTCTTCCCACTTGAACCTAACAAGATAGTTCACAGTGTCAGACAATACTTCAAATATTTTTCTGATTTTCATTGATTGTAAAAAGTCTAATAGAAACATCTTCGAGCCTCTAAAATTATTAACTTATAATAGTTTGTGATTTATTCAAAAATCACACAAAATGGCTATTGATGTCCAAAAATTTCCAAATTTGGTAAAACATCAGTTTGAACAGCTTGTAGTTTCTCCTGAATTTCCTAACTTCAAATCCTTAACAAATTATTTTACATAAATATCATAATATTCCTAAAATTTATCATAACACCTTTTGCTGTCCAATAATTCCTCAAAATTTCGTAGAAATTTGTCCAATAATTCATTAACGTCTCATAATTTTTATAGAATTCAACTCGTGACTGATTATTTTCAGTAAATTTCATAATATTCCCATAAATAAAATAAAGCATCATATAATTATTTCAGAGTCCAAGTCATAACAGATTAGTTTCTGTAATTTTTACAATAATTGACATATTTAGTAAAAATATTCATACTGCTCCATAATTTATAAAAATAATATATCCTGCAATATTTGTTGTAATATTTCATCTATGATTTTAGCCGAATTTATTATGTACTTTAACTATTTATTACGATTTATTTATTGCAGAACATATAAAAATTCGTATCTTAATCATAATAAGGATAAAATTCTGAAATAATTCCAGAGGCCTTTATACCTCAAAAGAATCACTCTGTAAATTTATCAATATTTTCCCGAATTTATTTATATTTTTGACATTTTCTTCTATTTTCTATTATAAAATAATTTATATAAATTATTTTACTTATCAAAACTTTATCAAAGTTTCCAGTTTATTATTTCAGCATAAAAACAAGAATTTTTCAAAGTTATTCCCACAATTGCTTTCATTTAATATTTACTTGATTTTTCTTAATAATTATGATATATATTTTGTAAAATTCAAATATATCTTTCTAAATTATAAGTTCCTGGATTTTGGAACTTTATTACTCAAAATTAATGGTTTTAAGTCTCCCAAAATTGGTTTCAAGTGACTAAACCCATTTATATACATACGTATCAATATGTATGTATATATGTATGTTTTGTAACATATATGTAAACTAAACCTTTTATCACCTTTGAATGATGTGCTTGATGGTATTTCAACTCCTGGAATTCAAGAATAGGGCAGTGAAGGCCGTGGATGGTGGTGGATAATGATGGTTGTGCGTGGTTGTGTTTGTGGTGGTCGGGTATTTGGTGTTGTTGATATTGGTTTGTTGTGTGGTGTTATAGTAACCGAGAGAGTGAGAGGGCAGTAGAGGGTGGTGATGTTTGCTGAAACAACCGAGGATGCAGAGGGACAGAAGGTGTTTGTTGGTGGCTGTCAAAGGAGGAAGAGGCTTAGGTGTTTGTGTTGCTTTGTAATGAACCCGAGAGAGAGAGCAAGAGGTTTAGGTGATTTGTGTTTGCAAGTACAAAATGAAAAGGGTGTATATAGCCCCTTGGTCGACCATCTTCTCCAACATCATCATTATGTTTATTCCATAGCTAGGGTGAGTCATCTCCTATCCTTGCTATGTGGCGGTTTAGGGAGAGACCAAGAGAGAGGTGGCAATTGTTAAGGCAAGGTGGCGGTTTCATGGGACTTCTAAGAGATAGGTTTGCAAGATAGAAGTTGACTTCAAGGTGTGAATGGGAGATGCTCTTGGAATTGCCATATTCTTGTAATGATGAAGATTCACAAGGTGTTGACTAAAGCAAGCTTCCATGCTCACGGGTTCAATGGATTTGGAGAGGTTGAGGTGGCGGTTTAGGAGTAACCGAGAGGGAGAGGTAAGAAAGAAAACCGAGACTTGATTGTGGTGTGGTGGTTTTCGGAGTAGGGTGGTTTAGAAGGTGGTGGTTTGTGATTTTGAGTGATAACCGAGGGTAGGGGAAGGGTGGTTTGGGTTTTTAGTTTTAGTTTTTAGGTTTTTGGTTGTTGTGGATTTGATTTAGTTTTGTTTTGTTTTAGTAGGTTTACATATACATATATATAGATGTATATCATATATGTATATGTAGATTTGTAGTACCCGACTATAGGTATTCAGAGTTTATATATATAACATAATTAATCACAAGTTCAATATACGTGTATCTATGATATATTGGTATACACGTTAACATATATATATATACACTGGGTATGTTTGTTTGTTTATATTTTAACCGTACCCAAATACAAGCATACTAAAGAATCTTTCCACGTATATATACATATGTAAACATGCTTACGTAAAATTTTGTATTTATATACTCGTACGTGTGGGTTTCGGCTATATAACATACATGCACACCAGAATTCTCAATTTACATATATGCATGCAAACATGCATACGTAAATTTTCATATATAAGCATGCATGCAACCATGCATAAGTATATCCGATTATAATTCTTGGTTGTAACGTAATAAAAATGAAGAAAATTTTTAGACGTAATATATAATAATAATAAAATATTTTAGGGTTGTCACATTCTCCCCCCGTTAAAAGAATTCCGTCCCGAAATTCAGTGGAGTGTGCTTTAGAATCTTAAATAAGTATTACCTCTGAATAGGTGAGGGTATTTTTCTTGATTTCATCTTCTCTTTCCCAGGTGTATTCTGGTCCTCTTTTTGCATTCCACTTAATTTTTACTATGGGAATTTTACTTCTTCTTAACTTCTTTATTTCTTTCCCACAATGGCTATTGGTTCTTCTACAAAATGCAGTTTCTTATCAACTGTATTTCTTGAATTGGCACAACCAGAGTTTCGTTGGTTAGGCATTTCTTGAGGTTGGATTTGTGAAAAAGTGTTGTGTACTTCACTTAATTCCTGTGATAATTCCAACTTATATGCTACAGGACAAATTTTTTCAATAACTTTAAATGGACCAATGTACCTAGGGTTCAACTTACTGGATTTCCTAAACCGAAAGATTCCTTTAGAGGGAGATATTTTTAGATAGGTTTTGTCTCCAAAATTTTCAATGCAGGGAGCAGGGATTTAGTATTCACATGAGAGATTATGATCCTGAACATAATAGTATTAATAGACAAGAAATAACAGTGGCTAGGTGTCATTGCTTATCTATTGCAATTATAATGTTCTAGCCATTATCCTCCATGATTCACCAAAACCCATTACCCAATACCTATGCAATTAATCAAATTATCTGAATATTAGTTAACCCAAATGGCATTACAAGAAACTCGTAATGTCCGTACCTAGTTCTGAATGCAGTCTTAGAAATGTTATCCTCTTGTACCCTTAATTGATGATATCCAGATCTTAAGTCTATTTTTGAGAAATAACTGGATCCTTGTAATTGGTCAAATAGATCATCAATTCTAGGGAGTGGATACCTATTCTTTATAGTAACCTTATTAAGTTCCCTATAATCAATACACATTCTAAAGGTTCCATCCTTCTTTTTAACAAATAAGACTGGTGCTCCCCATGGGGATACACTAGGACGTATGAATCCTTTATCTAACAATTACTGTAACTGAGTCATGAGTTCTTTCATCTCAGTTGGTGCTAAACGATAAGGTGCTTTGGCAATAGGGGCTGTTCCTGGTATCAATTCTATTTTAAACTCTACCTGATGAGGGGGTGGTAATCCAGGTAGTTCATCAAGGAACACATCAACATATTCATTTATAGCAGGAACACTTTCCAAATTTTCCTTATCAAGTTGTGTATCAACAATATGAGCCAAGAATGCTAAAAAATTCTTGTTAAGATACTTTCGTGCTTTTTCACAAGTAATCAGTTTCGCAGTATTACATGGCCTATCACCATAAATGCAGAGAATTTTATTTTCCTTAGTCAAAGGAATTTTAATCATTTTATTATCACAAATGATTTTAACATGATTTGCACTTAACTAATCCATTCCTACTATGATATCAAATCCTCCCAACTTAATAGGTATCAGATTTATATCAAAACAGTACTCATCTAAATTTAAGATGCAATTAGGAATGATTTCGTCAGCTTCAATTATCTTACCACCAACTAATTCTATCACATAATTGTCACGTAATTTTTCAAATGCTAGACTAATTGATGGTCTAAGAGTATGTGAGATAAAACTGCGGGTTGCTCCTGTATCAAATAATACTTTAGCGTACTGGTTATTGATAAGGAACGTACCCGTAACTACTTCTGGTTCATGACGAGCTTCATCAGCTTGTATCACAAAAGCTCTTCCCCAAGGGTTGTTCTGGTTAGCTGGAGCCTTACCCTTTCGTTGTGGACATTCGTTCCAGAAATGACTTTTACTTCCACATTGAAAGCAGACGGTTTTGTTGCTAGTAGGGTTTCTACAGTCTCGGGAAATGTGTCCCTTCATTTTACAGTTATAGCACACCACTGTCATACAGTTTCCTGTAGGATATCTCTGACAGATATTGCACTGTGGTGGTTTTTCTAATTTCTTTCCTTGAGTCGTTTCCAAAAGGTTTCTTGATGGAGGTCGGGTTACTCTTCTCTGGGAACTTTCACCAAATCTTCTTCCGGAATGGTTTTCAGTCCATTTCCTCTTTCTCCTACCTGTTGGTGACCTAATGATCCATTCCTGATCATTTCATCTGTTAAACTTCCTGACAGGATTACTGCTTCCTGAAAGGTTTTGGTTCTAGCAGATTTCACTAATCCTCTTATTTGTGGCACTAATCCCCAAATATACCTTCCTATTCTTTTGGATTTTGGGGTTATCAGGTGTGGCACTAACCTGGATAGTTCATTATACCTATCAGTGTACTCCCGGTGTGCAGATCCTTTCATCTCTAATGCTAGGAATTCAGCTTCCAGTTTTTCTATCTCATTGTACGGGCAGTATTTTTCTATTACTAGGTTTCTGAATTCTTCCCAGCTTAACTTATTCATAATATTTCTACCTCTAGTATGTATTTCTATTTTCCACCAGGATTGTGCTTCTCCTTTTAAGAAATGTGAAGCAAACAGTGTTTTGAGATTTTCAGCACAGTTGCTGATTTCCAGAACTCCTTCCATGTCATCTAGCCATCTCAAAGCTTATACTGCTCCACCTTTTCCATCAAATTCCCGAGGTCTACAGGACATAAAGGTTTTGTAGGAACATCCCTTTGACATTTTATTAGAATCTCTTTTCCTGTTGTTCTTCCATGTTTATATTTTCAGGCACGGTTGGTGGGTTTGAGGTAGTTCCAATATTCAGGTTTTGCTGAAGTTGGTTAATTAGGGTAGTCAAAGAAGCTTCTAGTTTTTGGGTTACTATCTGGGATATCCTATCATTTTCATTGATATCCGGGTTCACGGGTGTTTCTTCCCCGAGTCTGGTTCTGGGTCGCCCCACTCGAGCTGTTCTCCGGACAGGTTGAGTGTTTCTTTTTGGCATGATTTACTATAGTGAATTTCAAGGTTAGTATTGCAAATAAATATCTTAACACAAAATTTATCTAACATAGATCAAATAAACATGTTAACACAAAATACATATATCAGTTAAGTTCTTATTTCTCTTTATTCTAACAAGTTAAACTATAACTATTAGTTTCTACCGAACCATTTCCACATCCTGGTAAAAAGACTTTGCTTGGGTGTCTTATGCTTCTTAATATCCTTTTGGATTTTCCAGATTCCCAGCTGTATTTTCTTAAGTTTCTTAAGAGTCTGTCGGGCTGTTTTCACCTGATCCAACTCTGGTTTAATAACTTTATCTTCATTCAGGGGAGAAACAGGAGGTTGTATTTCTATTTCTTCAGTTGGTATAGTTCTAAACCTGTTTCCACGTTTCACCTTTTTCCTAGGAGTTATAATTGTATATCCTTCTCTTTGCACAGATGCACGTCTAACATAAAACCTTGATGTATTTTTCATTCCAGTTGGGGAAACATTTATAGCCTGCTGAGGTTCTGATTCAGGTACTATTTCTTTAGGGCTGCTATGGTATGGTTCTTCTGAAGGGTCGGTTTCATAATGATAACTATCTGGATCATACTGCAAAATTTCTTAACAAGGTTTCACAAAAAGAGTTAGTCAAATAGTTATGATGTGACAACTCGGAAAATTTCATGATACAAATCTAGTAATTGTGTGATTATACAAATTTGTTTTTATATTTTTATTAGTATTTAATAATAATATTATTAAAAATAAAAATATAAATAACAATAATAATAATAATAATAACAATAACAATAATAATATTGTTAAAAATAAAAATAATAATAACAATAATAATGATAATAATAGTATTGTTATTAATAATAATTTATAAAAATTTATTAAATTTGGGTTTAATAAGTCCAGGGGTTATTCTGTCATTTTTAAAACTTGTTTAATAAGCTTTATACATGAAATAACAAACATAGTAAACCAGAGGGACCATTCTTGTAATTATTTCAAAAACCAGCCCAAACCCCCCCCCCCCCCCCGTCGATCACCTTCCTCCGGCCGATCTCCGGCCAACACTCCGGCGAAGCCAAACGACTACATTTAGCCAATTTCAGCTCAATCAAATGCTCCCGACAGCGTCGCGTGGATGACTCGAACCTGAGACCCACACCAATTTGAATATTACAATTGAATCGAGTGCGATTTAGCCACATAACCCACTTCAGCCGACCAACCACTACAAATCGCACTAACACTCTATGATATTCAAATTAATCGAACAAGGTCGGCTATAAAATCATTCCTAACCTGTCTATACACTTAAACTCATCTGAAAACACACACACACACACAGATTGACCTTCACCACTGTCGCGGTTGTTCTTCGCTGGGATTATCATCATTTCGAACACAATACGGGTAATTTAATACACCTAAACACTCGATTTATCATGGGGAACAAAAGCCCCATGATTATAGAGGTTAACAGGATCGAATTCGGGGTCAATTTGACCCAAATCGAATTAGGGTTCTTGGGGAAATTGGGGAATTTGGTTAACTGAGTTTAAATGAAATGGAAACCATTCTTACTGCAGCCTTGTGCCTTGGTTTACTGGTTTGTGTGTGTGATTGTGAACAGGAGGTCAAGGGTTCGAACCCTGCCCTCAACAATTATTTTTTTGAAGCCTTTTGAGCCATTTTAAAATACAGAAAATTATTAAAAATTATAAAAATAATTTTTATAAACTTTGGTTATTTTAGAAGCTATATAATATTTTCTGGAAAATTATTTCTTTAAAAACCTTATTTATTTATTTATTTATATAAATATTACAAAGGTTATAAATTGTTATTTTTATAAAAATGGATTCTAAATAATAATTTAAATCATCAAATTATTAATAGACATTATATTATTAGTTATGGATTAATTATGATAAAATAAACACAAATTAGATTTTATAAATTTAAATATTTATAAATCTTACAAAATTAAATATAAACTTACATAGTTAAATAATGTTTGTAATTTATTTAGAATATAATGTCTAGATAATTTGTGTCTATAAAATCTTATAAAATTTAATATAAATTTACATATTTAAATAACGTCTAAGATTTATTTGTAACATAATGATATGTTAAAAATCATTATTAAACTAATTAAATATTATGAAATGTAACTCTTTAGTTATTAAAGAATTAACAAAATAACTAAATGATTAATTATATGTTTATAGCAAATCCCAGAAAACCAAACCTTAGATCAATTGAACGCCAGGTTCAAGATCTAACTTATTTAGGTTAAGGATTTGTATTTGTCACACCCCAACCTTGACGGCGGAAACGTCGAGGTGTGAGGGTTAAGATTGTTCACAGCCACATAACGCTATGTTAAAATATAGAATGCCATTAATCAATTGTTTCAAACACCACATACATCAATGTCTCAAAGTAAATCAAACAAAAACAAAAATTCAATCGTCTTTATTAAGCCTAGGACCATGTTCTAGGTTTAAGCATTCCTTCAATCATCGCTAAGCTTGCACGTTACCTGAAACATGTTGAAAATAAAGTCAACTAACTAGTTGGTGAATTCTCATAGTTTTAAATACAATAAGTATACAAATGTGGCAATTCTAGTCAATGGTCACAAGATAGCAAGTATATAGAACATGCATAGTTACAATCAAGCCTCGACTGAATAATATGAATAAGCATGATTAGCTAAGTGTATTTGGTTCCCTAGTGCACAAGCATACGGCTCCTAGGAGTCGGCAATACATCGACTTTAGCACCAAATAGGCTTGTCAGGCCCAAAGATCTAAGACTTCGCTAGGCTAGCAATAGTTAATGATTGCACACGTATGTCACATCTCATATATTACTTAACATATTCAAACAACCACGACTATGTAAAGAATTGCACGTGTGTAATAAGTATCAAAGCGTGTATGTGTAAGTTTGTATACGCAACATGTTTCACCCCGAAAAATATGAAATAATCGTAAAGCAGGGCATAAGAACTCACGTGTTTAATAAAGGAGACTTGTAGATGTAATAAGAATAACCACGAATAAGATTTCCAACACAAACGTCACAACGCACCTAAACGAAATAAAGTAGCGCGTTATAATTGTTTGGTGATAAATTGTAGGTCTAATAGGATTTAATAATTATTCGTATTTATTACATGTTAATAACGTGATCGGTTAAATGGAACGAATGGATTATACTTGGTATAATCAACTGTTAGAGCGTAAGAGAAAGAATAAATAAAACTTGATTAAATTGTACATTAAACCGATTTTTAAGGATTGTATATAATAATTATAATAAGTGATTTAGCTATTATAAGGAACTATATATAAATATATATATATTTATAGGTATAAGTAATTAAACAATTTAATTGTTTGAATATATATAAATATATATACTAAACAATTATAATATTGTATATAATAATCATAATAAGTGATTTAGCTATTAAAAGAAATATATATAAATATATATATATAGGTATAAGTAACTTAACAATTAAATTGTTTGAATGTATATATAAATATATATACTAAGCAATTATAATATTGTATAATCATAATAAGTGATTTAATTACTAAAAGAACAATATATAAATATATGTATATATAGGTATAAATAACTAAACAATTTAATTATTTAAAAATATATATATACATATACAAGTATTATGTTTACTCATTTCTTTTGTATTTTTAAAACTAAAATAATGTATTTATAAATACAAAAGTATTTTATAAAAACAAAATTAATTTAGTCATAAAATTAATTAAACAAAAGAAAAAATATAATCTACATTTTATAAATTTAATTTTAGAAATTTTCAGAATTTAAAAAGGTTGAATAATTAAAAGAAATGAAAAGAAAAGAAAAAAATCAAAAAAAAGAAGAGAAAAAGGGGACAGGGGGCTGCCCGGGGTCGAACCCGGGGCTTCCCTGTGAACGGGGGGCGCAGGAACCAGTGAACCAGGGCCAAGGCCTTGGATTCACTTTGGTTTCTTTTGGTTTTAAACACTGCTTCCCCGTTTTCCCCAATTCGATTAAGATGAACCCTAGTTTCACAGAATCAAAATTGACCCTCGATTTGGATGTTAATCACCTAAATCGTCATAGGGCTTTTGATCCTTGATCAAAAACGAGTAGAATACAGGTTTGTATTACCTGTTTTGATGGGGTTTTGAGTGGTATCGAGTTCGACTTCGGTTTGGATGTTCTTAAGATTGGGGCTTTGTGATCGAGAGGTTTTATTGTGCAATTGAGAGTTCGGGGAGTTTAGGAAAACTAAATCGAACGAAATCCCTCTATTATATAGGTTTAATTTGGTCGTTTAAAGTTTGAACGTATTCCATCTTTGTCACGCGTTTTCGAGCTGTCAAACGATATGAACTTGCCTATTTTGTGTGAAATCAATCACGCAATTAGCTTAGATTTGAATTGGAGAACGCGTTTGAATGGTTAATTGCGTGATTACAGTGATTTTTGGGTGGACACCCGTTTGTAGTTTTGGAAGATTCGAATCTTGAATTGAAAATCTCCATTTGTTAATCAATTACCAAATTAACTTGGTTAATTATGTTTATTCGAGATTTCGGTCGTTTTGACATATTTTGGGTTAAAAGCAACGCGTTTTAGGGCGTGGAATGGCCTCGCCGGAGCCGCGGCCGGCGGCCGGCGGCCTGCTGCCGGAAAAACGGGAAGAAAAAGAAGGGGGGTTTGGGTTTCTGATTTTACACAATTGGTCCCTGTTCTTTTAAATGTTACTATTTTATGTTTAAATCTTTATGCAAAGTTTTTAAATTGACAAAATAACCCCTGCATTTTAATTATTATTATTTATTATTATTATTATTATTATTATTATTATTATTATTATTATTATACTTCATTATTATTATTTTATTATTATTATTATTATTATTATTATTATTATTTATTATTATATATTTGTTAGTATTATTATATATAAAATAAAATAAAAATTTACTAAGGATGTTATAAATGGCATAAATAAAATGAACAAAAATACAGGATGTTACAGTCTCCCCAACTTAAAAGAATTTCGTCCCGAAATTAAGAATCAGAAAGGGTTACAAGAATAAGTAAGGGTAAGTCTTCTTCATATGTTCTTTACGCTCCCAAGTGAATTCCGCTCCTCGTTTGTTCTCCCATCGAACCTTTACAATTGGGGTCGTAGAGGTCCTAGTCTTCTTCACAATGCGATCCATGATTTCGACGGGTTTCTCAACGAAGTGTAGTGATTCGTCGATCTGAATGTCTTCCAATGGCACATGCAAATTATCGTCGGCCAGACACTTCCTCAGATTCGAGACGTGGAAGACAGGGTGAATTCCACTAAGGTCGGAGGGTAGTTCTAGTTTGTAGGCCACTTTCCCGGTCCTTTTTAGAACCTTGAAAGGCCCTACAAACCTTGGAGCTAACTTGCCTTTCCTTCCAAAGCGAACCACACCCTTCCACGGTGAGACCTTGAGAAGGACCATCTCCCCAACTTGGAATTCCAGTGGCTTGCGACGTTTATCAGCGTAGCTCTTTTGTCGACTCCTGGCCACTTCCAGGTTCTTGCGGATGATAGCGACTTTATCGGTCGTCTCTTGTATGAGCTCGGGACCAGTGATAAGATTCTCGCCAATGTCGGTCCAGCAAATTGGTGAACGACACTTACGACCGTAAAGTGCTTCAAACGGTGCCATTTGGATGCTTGAGTGGTAACTGTTGTTGTAGGAGAATTCCGCGAGCGGTAGGTGCGTATCCCAGTCGCCACCAAAGTCAAGGACACAGAGACGCAACAGGTCTTCTAGAGTTTGGATCGTCCGCTCAGTTTGGCCATCGGTTTGGGGATGGTAAGCCGTGCTTAAATCCAATTGTGTGCCCAGAAGTTCTTGCATAGCAGACCAGAAGTGAGAAGTGAATCGAGCGTCTCGGTCGGATATAATGTGAAAAGGCACACCATGACGGATTACGATCTCGTCAATGTAAATCCGGGCTAACCTTGATGTCTTATACGTGTCGCGTATGGGTATGAAATGTGCCGACTTGGTCAATCGGTCGACGATTACCCATATGCTATCGTGCCCGCGAGATGTCCGGGGTAACTTGGTTATGAAGTCCATGGATATATGTTCCCACTTCCACATGGGAATTTCGGGTTGTTCAAGTAATCCACTTGGACGTTGATGCTCCGCTTTAACCTTCGTGCATGTAAGGCACTTAGCAACATAGGTTGCTATGTCTCGTTTCATCCTGGCCACCAATATTGACTCCGTAAGTCCATGTACATCTTATCGGAGCCCGGGTGAATAGAATAACGAGTCCGATGTGCTTCGTTCATGATAGAAGCCCGAAGGTTATTGCGTTTGGGAATCCAGATTCGGTTTGCGAAATACATTAACCCATTGGCTTTTGTTTCCAATTGGGCTAAGAGATTTGGCTCGAGCTCTTCCTTCATACTCCTTCGATTTGCACTGCTTGCTGTGCTTCTCGAATACTTGCCTCGATGTCACAATCGATCTTTAAGTTCTGCAATAACACTGTAGCATTGTTGACATCGAGTCGGACTTTAGTGTCAAACTCTCCCAATGTATCGAACCATTGGCGTCGGTCGCGAATCTCTTGAACGGAAACCATCTTTTGATGCGTCTTCGACTCAATGCATCGGCTACGACATTTGCCTTGCCGGGATGGTAGCGGATATCACAATCGTAGTCGCTAATTAGTTCCACCCAACGACGTTGCCTCATATTGAGGTCCTTCTGATTGAAAACGTGTTGGAGGCTCTTGTGGTCCGTGTAGACTATACATTGCGTGCCGTATAGATAGTGTCTCCAGATTTTTAAAGCAAAGACCACCGCTCCGAGCTCGAGATCGTGCGTCGTATAATTTACCTCGTGAACCTTCAATTGTCTCGAGGCATATGCCATGACCTTTCCCCGTTGCATGAGAACACAACCAAGGCCTTGCTTCGACGCGTCGCAGTATACCGTGAAGTCGTTATTTCCATCCGGTAGCGTCAGAATAGGAGCATTGCACAACTTGTGCTTCAATGTCTCAAACGCCTCTTCTTGCTCGGCTTTCCACTGGAAAGGCTTGTTCTTCTGAGTCAAGGACGTGAGTGGCTTTGCGATTTTTGAGAAGTTGGCAATGAATCGCCGGTAATACCCGGCTAGTCCAAGAAACGATCGAACTTCCGTGGGAGTTTTGGGAGCACTCCAATTCTTCACGGCTTCGACCTTCGCAGGGTCGACGTGAATTCCTTGACTATTCACAACGTGCCCTAAGAACTGTACCTCTTCAAGCCAAAACTCACATTTCGAGAATTTCGCGTACAGTTGTTCCTTCTTCAACAGTTCGAGGATTTGACGGAGATGAAGTTCACGCTCGGAGCGAGACTTGGAATAAATAAGAATGTCGTCAATGAAAACGATGACGAACTTGTCTAGGTATGGCTTGCACACCCGATTCATAAGATCCATGAAGACCGCTGGAGCATTGGTTAAGCCGAAAGGCATAACCATGAACTCGTAATGCCCATACCGAGTGCGGAATGCAGTCTTTGGGATATCGTCGTCGTGGACTCGCAGTTGGTGATAACCCGAACGCAAGTCGATCTTTGAAAAGATTGCAGCTCCTTGAAGTTGGTCGAAAAGATCGTCGATACGAGGAAGAGGATACCGGTTCTTGATGGTCAACTTGTTGAGCTCACGGTAATCGATACACATACGGAAAGACCCATCTTTCTTCTTCACAAATAAGACAGGTGCACCCCAAGGAGAAGAACTAGGGCGGATAAACCCCTTCTCGGATAATTCCTGGAGTTGGCTAGAGAGTTTTTGCATTTTCGATGGTGCGAGTCGGTAAGGTGATTTAGCCGCGGGGCTTGCTCCCGGAATCAAGTCGATTTTAAATTCTACTTCGCGTACGGGAGGTAACCCGCTAAGATCATCGGGAAAGACCTCAGGGAATTCTCGTACAACTGGAACATCTTTGAGTTCCTTCTCCTTGGCTTTGGTGTTGACTACATATGCCAAGAATGCTGGATAACTCTTACTTAGGCATTTCTGAGCCTTAGTACATGACATAAGCTTGAGTCCTTTGGAGGACCGTTCACCGAACACCTTCATCGTGTCACCGGAGGGTAAGGGCATGCGAATACACTTCTCGAAGCAGATGATCTCGGCATGGTTCTTGGATAACCAATCCATGCCAATAATAACGTCGAAACTTCCAAGCTTCATTGGAATAAGGTCGATAAGAAATTTATGGTTGTCGAGGCACAACAGACAATCGCGGATAACCACGTCGACGGTGATGGGTTCTCCATCAGCAACTTCGACGGTGAGAGGTCTCTCTAGATTTGAGCGAGGTTTAGAAAGTGTCGGCTCGAACTCTAAGGAAACGAAACTTCTATCGGCGCCCGAATCAAATAATACGTATGCATAGGTGTCATTAATAAGAAACATACCTGTATAGGTTTTAAAGGCACTTAAGGACACAAGTAAGGAATTTTAAGAGAAATTCTATGGGGATAGGGTTGCAATTTTTACGTACCGTTCACCACCTCGTTGTTCGCCTGAGCTTGGTTCGCGTTGATGTTGAAAGCACGTCCACGAGCTTGTGGAACATTGCCCACAAGACGAGGGCACTGGGTCGGTAGTGACCTGGTTCTCCACAGTTGTAGCAGACCCGATTTGGTTCCGTCACTGCGTTTCCCAATGCTCGGCGACACGTTGCCACAAGGTGCCCGTACTTGCCACATAGTGTGCAGATGCGACACGGAAGGTTTCCCGGATGGTGGTACCTACACGTGTTGCACATAGGTAGTGGGCCTGCATAAGCCCTTGCCACGGGCACTTGTGCGGCCGGTGTAGCCCGGTAGTACACTGTCTTTGGGGCGGTTTAGGAGCAGCCACGGCGTAGTTCCGTGCCGGTACAAACTTCCGTTTCTTGTTATCAGGCTTGACCTCCTTAACCTCCTCGGAGGTCGTCTTCTCAGTCTTCTTGGCACCCTTTGCGGACATAGTGCCCGCTCGGATGTGGTCCTCCGTCAGCTGTGCCGTGATAGTGATGGCTTCTTCCAAAGTTGCGGGTCGGCTACCCACAACGGCATCCTGAATCTGAGGCGGCACACCCTTAATAAATTTTTCCACATTTCGGGAAACAGTATCCACCATGTGTGGTAGCAGTATACTCAGTTCATGATGACGGGTAGAATAAGCCAGATGGTTCCCGCCATCCTGTTTCAGGTTCCAGAATTCCTCCTCCAGTTTCTGGATTTCACTTCTCGGGCAAAAACTTGGCGATGGCTATGTTTTTGAATTCCTCCCAAGTTAAAGCCAAGATTGCATCGGGGCCTCGGTTCCTTTTTTCACTGTTCCACCACGTTAAGGCCCGTTGCTGCAACATACTGGTGGCATACCTTACTTTGAGTGCTTCGGGGCACTCACAGTTGACGAAGGTGTTCTCCATCCCCTCAAACCATTCTAGCAGACCGGTGGCACCTTCCTTGCCACTATAACTCGGAGGCTTGCATGAACTAAAGTGCTTGAAGGTGCAAGACTGGTTGTTACGCCGTTGGTTCGCACTATTTTCCCCTTGGCCATTGCTGTTGTTCGTGACGTTTGCGATCATAGTGCTGCTGAGTTCAGCCACCATGGTCGGGATGACCGCAGCCATTTGCCGGGCAATCATGGCAGCAAGCTTACGGCCGGATCTTCCTCGGTTTCCGTGGTAACGAGACATGCTGGAAAAATACAAACTGGGTTAGGATCGGTTAAAGGATAATAAGGATGGGCAATTAAGGTAAGAATCATGAATTATACGGAATGATTCCATTTGGTGACGCATCACCATTTGGAAACGTTAACACGTCAAGATGAATTGACCCATTCACCTCAGAAACTCGTGTATGTTGGTCATAGTTTATCACTCATCTCGGAAATCCCCAGGTAAGCATAACTGGTCCCGTAGGATTTATGCGAAATGCTTACCTTAGCCCGAGGGCCTTTTGCCAGAAAATCCAGAATACAGGTGTCTATGTACCACACTAGTTCTTTGGTTTATGAAATCAAAAATCTTGATGGGATATTTACAAGATTAGACATAAAGTCTAAAGAATTCCCATCAATAGATTCTACTTGGAGACGAGAATAAGTTTAAGAAATAGTAACTGTCGGGGAGAATTAACATTTAGGATAAGTCTAGGGGAGACGGGTAACAATATGTAATCATGTAGAAAGGCACCTTTGCTAAGGCATCACATTGCACATAATGAGGCATAGCGTTAGGCAGCATGCAAACAATAAGTATGTATTCATAAGAATACTATTCTATAAGGATCATGCATAAACTATAGTCTAGGTCACCATTTCTAATAACCTAAATCCCTATAGTTATGGGCTCTGATACCAATCTGTCACACCCCAACCTTGACGGCGAAAACGTCGAGGTGTGAGGGTTAAGATTGTTCACAGCCACATAACGCTATGTTAAAATATAGAATGCCATTAATCAATTGTTTCAAACACCACATACATCAATGTCTCAAAGTAAATCAAACAAAAACAAGAATTCAATCGTCTTTATTAAGCCTAGGACCATGTTCTAGGTTTAAGCATTCCTTCAATCATCGCTAAGCTTGCACGTTACCTGAAACATGTTGAAAATAAAGTCAACTAACTAGTTGGTGAATTCTCATGGTTTTAAATACAATAAGTATACAAAATGTGGCAATTCTAGTCAATGGTCACAAGATAGCAAGTACATAGAACATGCATAGTTACAATCAAGCCTCGACTGAATAATATGAATAAGCATGATTAGCTAAGTGTATTTGGTTCCCTAGTGCACAAGCATACGGCTCCTAGGAGTCGGCAATACATCGACTTTAGCACCAAATAGGCTTGTCAGGCCCAAAGATCTAAGACTTCGCTAGGCTAGCAATAGTTAATGATTGCACACGTATGTCACATCTCATATATTACTTAACATATTCAAACAACCACGACTATGTAAAGAATTGCACGTGTGTAATAAGTATCAAAGCGTGTATGTGTAAGTTTGTATACGCAACATGTTTCACCCCGAAAAATGTGAAATAATCGTAAAGCGGGGCATAAGAACTCACGTGTTTAATAAAGGAGACTTGTAGATGTAATAAGAATAACCACGAATAAGATTTCCAACACAAACGTCACAACGCACCTAAACGAAATAAAGTAGCGCGTTATAATTTGTTTGGTGATAAATTGTAGGTCTAATAGGATTTAATAATTATTCGTATTTATTACATGTTAATAACGTGATCGGTTAAATGGAACGAATGGATTATACTTGGTATAATCAACTGTTAGAGCGTAAGAGAAAGAATAAATAAAACTTAATTAAATTGTACATTAAACCGATTTTTAAGGATTGTATATAATAATTATAATAAGTGATTTAGCTATTATAAAAAACTATATAAACAATTTAATTGTTTGAATATATATAAATATATATACTAAACAATTATAATATTGTATATAATAATCATAATAAGTGATTTAGCTACTAAAAGAAATATATATAAATATATATATAGGTATAAGTAACTTAACAATTAAATTGTTTGAATGTATATAAATATATATACTAAGCAATTATAATATTGTATAATCATAATAAGTGATTTAATTACTAAAAGAACAATATATAAATATATGTATATATAGGTATAAATAACTAAACAATTTAATTATTTAAAAATATATATATACATATACAAGTATTATGTTTACTCATTTCTTTTGTATTTTTAAAACTAAAATAATGTATTTATAAATACAAAAGTATTTTATAAAAACAAAATTAATTTAGTCATAAAATTAATTAAACAAAAGAAAAAATATAATCTACATTTTATAAATTTAATTTTAGAAATTTTCAGAATTTAAAAAGGTTGAATAATTAAAAGAAATGAAAAGAAAAGAAAAAAATCAAAAAAAAAGAAGAGAAAAGGGGGACAGGGGGTTGCCCGGGGTTGAACCGGGGCTTCCCTGTGAACGGGGGCGCAGGAACCAGTGAACCAGGGCCAAGGCCTTGGATTCACTTTGGTTTCTTTTGGTTTTAAACACTGCTTCCCCGTTTTCCCCAATTCGATTAAGATGAACCCTAGTTTCACAGAATCAAAATTGACCCTCGATTCGGTGTTAATCACCTAAATCGTCATAGGGCTTTTGATCCTTGATCAAAAACGAGTAGAATACAGGTTTGTATTACCTGTTTTGATGGGGTTTTGAGTGGTATTGAGTTCGACTTCGGTTTGGATGTTCTTAAGATTGGGGCTTTGTGATCGAGAGGTTTTATTGTGCAATTGAGAGTTCGGGGAGTTTAGGAAAACTAAATCGAACGAAATCCCTCTATTATATAGGTTTAATTTGGTCGTTTAAAGTTTGAACGTATTCCATCTTTGTCACGCGTTTTCGAGCTGTCAAACGATATGAACTTGCCTATTTTGTGTGAAATCAATCATGCAATTAGCTTAGATTTGAATTGGAGAACGCGTTTGAATGGTTAATTGCGTGATTACAGTGATTTTTGGGTGGACACCCATTTGTAGTTTTGGAAGATTCGAATCTTGAATTGAAAATCTCCATTTGTTAATCAATTACCAAATTAACTTGGTTAATTATGTTTATTTCGAGATTTCGGTCGTTTTGACATATTTTGGGTTAAAAGCAACGCGTTTTAGGGCGTGGAATGGCCTCGCCGGAGCCGCGGCCGGCGGCCGGCGGCCTGCTGCCAGAAAAACGGGAAGAAAAAGAAGGGGGGGGGGGGGGGTTTGGGTTTCCGATTTTACACAATTGGTCCCTGTTCTTTTAAATGTTACTATTTTATGTTTAAATCTTTATGCAAAGTTTTTAAATTGACAAAATAACCCCTGCATTTTAATTATTATTATTATTATTATTATTATTATTATTATTATTATTATTATTATTATTATTATTATTATTACTTTCATTATTATTATTATTATTATTATTATTATTATTATTTATTATTATATTTGTTAGTATTATTATATATAAAATAAAATAAAAATTTACTAAGGATGTTATAAATGGCATAAATAAAATGAACAAAAATACAGGATGTTACAGTATTTGTTTGCTTATGTGAATTATAATTCCTTAGGAGGAATTTACTAGCTTGTCAATACCACACAAGGGCTGAGGTGAGTTCATACTTAACTGTTCCCCTTTTTAATCATTTAAATATTTTGGGGCTGGAATACATGTTGTAATTAAATTTACAAATTATTTTTGTGTATTATGTTAAATAATAATTGGATCACATTTATGATTGCATATGGTTATATTGAAAATCCTTCTCTGTAAACTGGACTATTAACAAGGCAGGGATCTTTTAGGTAGTACTATCGGGGAGTGACTGACCCCCACAAAGGTTTGGACATGTGGTCCTTATCAGATGCACAAAGATCTCGCTGTCATTCGGGATGACTATTCTGGTGTTGAGAAGGCAGATTGTGCGCTATATAAATTTTGCCATAATAGTTCCACTTACAACCCATATGAGGATAAATGTAAAGAGAGGATTCGCGCCCTCTGATTTGAATTATTATAAATAACATAATATACACATGAAAAAGATGTTAAACTATGTTACATGGGCAAATCCTAGGTGAAGGATTTGTTGGGCTTGTACATAGAAATAATAAACTATGATACATGGGCAAATCCTATGTGAAGGATTTGTTGGGCTTGTACATAGTGGGTATGTGGGATAGCGGGTTCACCTTATTAAAAAGGGTTCCGACACGCTATTCATATACCGGTGAGTAATTTAAACTCACACTTTTACCATAAACCCTTCTTTGAATGATAATTGATGATTTATCAAATATGTTTTACTTACCTATGAACTCACCAACCCTGTGTTGACACTTGAATTTACATGTATTCTCAGGTATCTATTAGGAGCTTATGGACATGCACGTAGGATCATATAAGAGCTCAAGATACATATTGTTTATTATCTGAGATATAATTAGACGTATTGTTAAGAAACAATATATATATTTATTTCCGCTGCGTATAATATCTAATGCTCTGAATAATAATGGATTGATTATCTAAAATTTATCATATAGAAAACTGCATCTCATGTGTAACTACTGTGTTCGATCCTGTTTGCTCACCCCTCCGTGATAGATTCCAGACCCGGAATTTGAGGGTGTGACATATGAAGGTTTTGTTAAAACCTTAAACATAAAATCATAAAGTATCTTTTGAGCTTATGGTTATAGTCTAGTTATTTACTTAAAATAACTAATTGTCTATAACCAATGGCGCTGATACCAACCTGTCACATCCCGGCAGAAGCGTGAACGAGACGGATGGAATGTGACTAGCTTTTATCAGAGTGCAGTGGTTTATATTAAATAAACACAGATATAATCAAAACATAATACATACATGCTTTTTATTACTTAATATTCGAGATTACATCTTTTTAGGGTAGGCAAAGAAGCTTCTAGTTTTTGCTGAAGTTGGTTAATTAGGGTAGGCAAAGAAGCTTCTAGTTTTTGGGCTACTATCTGGGATATCCTATCATTTTCATTGATATCCGGGTTCACGGGTGTTTCTTCCCCGAGTCTGGTTCTGGGTCGCCCCACTCGAGCTGTTCTCCGGACAGGTTGAGTGTTTCTTTTTGGCATGATTTACTATAGTGAATTTCAAGGTTAGTATTGCAAATAAACATCTTAACACAAAATTTATCTAACATAGATCAAATAAACATGTTAACACAAAATACATATATCAGTTAAGTTCTTATTTCTCTTTATTCTAACAAGTTAAACTATAACTATTAGTTTCTATCGAACCATTTCCACATCCTGGTAAAAAGACTTTGCCTGGGTGTCTTAAGCTTCTTAATATCCTTTTGGATTTTCCAGATTCCCAGCTGTATTTTCTTAAGTTTCTTAAGAGTCTGTCGGGCTGTTTTCACCGGATCCAACTCTGGTTTAATAACTTTATCTTCATTCAGGGGAGAAACAGGAGGTTGTATTTCTATTTCTTCAATTGGTATAGTTCTAAACCTGTTTCCACGTTTCACCTTTTCCTAGGAGTTATAATTGTATATCCTCCTCTTTGCACAGATGCACGTCTAACATAAAACCTTGATGTATTTTTCATTCCAGTTGGGGAAACATTTATAGCCTGCTGAGGTTTTGATTTAGGTACTATTTCTTTAGGGCTGCTATGGTATGGTTCTTCTGAAGGGTCGGTATCATAATGATAACTATCTGGATTCATACTGCAAAATTTCTTAACAAGATTTCACAAAAAGAGTTAGTCAAATAGTTATGAAGGTTTTGTTAAAACCTTAAACATAAAATCATAAAGTATCTTTTGAGCTTATGGTTATAGTCTAGTTATTTACTTAAAATAACTAATTGTCTATAACCAATGTCTCTGATACCAACCAGTCACATCCCGGCAGAAGCGTGAACGAGATGGATGGAATGTGACTAGCTTTTATCAGAGTGCAGTGGTTTATATTAAATAAACACAGATATAATCGAAACATAATACATACATGCTTTTTATTACTTAATATTCGAGATTACATCTTTTTACATAATATATCAAAATTTATGTAATAAATTACAACTAAGTTACGGCATGTCTAAAATCTACACAGACCCGTCCTACGACTTCGCCCCAACCATCATGAATCTCAAAGCTGAAATCAAAGGTGTTACTCATTTTCTGAAAAAGTACACTTAAACCAGTCAACAAAAATGTTGGTGAGAACATAGGTTTAATCCAAACAAATATTTTGTTGATGTGTCAATTACAACCAAAATTACAACCAAACCTGCTCACAACATAATCATACTGTCACGAAATAATAAAAATCAGATAATATTACATCCTAACCCCCATTCGGTTAGATGCAGGAAAATAGTAGCAACCCTCATCCGGTTGGTACAAATATGCTCCTAAGTAGCGCTACTAATATTATCGACCGGTTCCTCATTCGAACTAATGGTTGTGTCGCAAATGACAGTAAGCAAACAAAAATATTTTTAAAATAACACATCAACTCAAAAGTATACTTTTCCCCCAAAACGTTACGGAATACCAAATGGTTGAAAATGGGGCTATGAACTCACCGTGTCTTCCCACTTGAACCTAACAAGATAGTTCACAGTGTCAGACAATACTTCAAATATTTTTCTGGTTTTCATTGACTGTAAAAAGTCTAATAGAAACATCTTCGAGCCTCTAAAATTATTAACTCATAATAGTTTGTGATTTATTCAAAAATCACACAAAATGGCTATTGATGTCCAAAAATTTCCAAATTTGGTAAAACATCAGTTTGAACAGCTTGTAGTTTCTCCTAAATTTCCCAACTTCAAATCCTTAACAAATTATTTTACAAAAATATCACAATATTCCCAAAATTTATCATAACACATTCTGCTGTCCAATAATTCCTAAAAATTTCATAAAATATTTTCCAATAATTCAGTAACATCTCATAATTTTTATAGAATGCAACTCTTGACAGATTATTTTCTGTAAATTTCATAATATTCCCATAAATAGTTAAAAATAGCTTCTGTTGACGAAAAATTCCCAAAATTCTAAAGAAGACTTTTCCAAAAAATAAAGAATCATATAATTATTTTAGAGTCCAAGTCATAACAGATTAGTTTCTGTAACTTTTACAATAATTGACATATTTAGTAAAAATATTCATAATGCTCCATAATTTATGAAAATAATATTTCCTGCATTATTTGTTGTAATATTTCATCTATGATTTTAGCCGAATTTATTATGTACTTTAAGTATTTATTACGATTTATTTATTGCAGAACATATAAAAATTTGTATCTTAATCATAATAAGGGATAATATTCTGAAATAATTCCAGAGGCCTTTATACCTCAAAAGAATCATTTTGTAAATTTATCAGAATTTTCCCGAATTTATTTATATTTTTGATATTTTCTTCTATTTTCTATTATAAAATAATTTATATAAATTATTTTACTTATCAAAACTTTATCAAAGTTTTCAGTTTATTATTTCAGCATAAAAACAAGAATTTTCAATGTTTATTCCCACAATTGCTTTCATTTAATATTTACTTGATTTTTCTTAATAATTATGATATATATTTTGTAAAATTCAAATATATCTTTCTAAATTATAAGTTCCTGGATTTTGGAACTTTATTACTCAAAATTAATGGTTTTAAGTCTCCCAAAATTGGTTTCAGGTGACTAAACCCATTTATATACATACGTATCAATATGTATGTATATATGTATGTTTTGTAACATATATGTAAACTAAACCTTTTATCACCTTTGAATGATGTGCTTGATGGTATTTCAACTCCTGGAATTCAAGAATAGGGCAGCGAAGGTCGTGGATGGTGGTGGATAATGATGGTTGTGCGTGGTTGTGTTTGTGGTGGTCGGGTATTTGGTGTTGTTGATATTGGTTTGTTGTGTGGTGTTATAGTAACCGAGAGAGTGAGAGGGCAGTAGAGGGTGGTGATGTTTGCTGAAACAACCGAGGATGCAGAGGGACAGAAGGTGTTTGTTGGTGGCTGTCGAAGGAGGAAGAGGCTTAGGTGTTTGTGTTGCCTTGTAATGAACCCGAGAGAGAGAGCAAGAAGTTTAGGTGATTTGTGTTTGCAAGTACAAAATGAAAAGTGTGTATATAGCCCCTTGGTCGACCATCTTCTCCAACATCATCATTATGTTTATTCCATAGCTAGGGTGAGTCATCTCCTAGCCTTGCTATGTGGCGGTTTAGGGAGAGACCAAGAGAGAGGTGGCAATTGTTAAGGCAAGGTGGCGGTTTCATGGGACTTCTAAGAGATAGGTTTGCAAGATAGAAGTTGACTTCAAGGTGTGAATGGGAGATGCTCTTGGAATTGCCATATTCTTGTAATGATGAAGATTCACAAGGTGTTGACTAAAGCAAGCTTCCATGCTCACGGGTTCAATGGATTTGGAGAGGTTGAGGTGGCGGTTTAGGAGTAACCGAGAGGGAGAGGTAAGAAAGAAAACCGAGACTTGATTGTGGTGTGGTGGTTTTCGGAGTAGGGTGGTTTAGAAGGTGGTGGTTTGTGATTTTGAGTGATAACCGAGGGTAGGGGAAGGGTGGTTTGGGTTTTTAGTTTTAGTTTTTAGGTTTTTGGTTGTTGTGGATTTGATTTAGTTTAGTTTTGTTTTAGTAGGTTTACATATACATATATATAGATGTATATCATATATGTATATGTAGATTTGTAGTACCCGACTATAGGTATTCATAGTTTATATATATAACATAATTAATCACAAGTTCAATATACGTGTATCTATGATATATTGGTATACACGTAAACATATATATATATACATTTTAACCGTACCCAAATACAAGTATACTAAGAATCTTTCCACGTATATATACATATGTAAACATGCTTACGTAAAATTTTGTATTTATATACTCGTACGTGTGGGTTTCGGCTATATAACATACATGCACACGAGAATTCTCAATTTACATATATGCATGCAAACATGCATACGTAAATTTTTATATATAAGCATGCATGCAACCATGCATAAGTATATCCGATTATAATTCTTGGTTGTAACGTAATAAAAATGAAGAAAATTTTTCGACGTAATATATAATAATAATAAAATATTTTTAGGGTTGTCACATGTGCTGATGCCCAGATAAATCCTGTAACAGCTTCATCTCCTGCGGACATCTTCGATCGATATGTTGCCATCTGTGCAATTAGATCGACATACACAAACGTTATAACCTAAAATTAGATCAAAATTCAACATTTTATCAAACAATTAATCAGATAATCAATGATTATAAACATTTTCTTTGGAAATGATATTGACAGTAACATGTTGATTTGCCAACACAGAAAAAATTAACCAAGCCCCCTTTGGAGACACTGTTTGCATACTTGCTTTCCGTTAGTGTTGTCAGCTTAATTAGATGCAAGGAAACTGTGAATGAGCATTACATATATACACAAATCACCATAAAATCTAATTTCAAACAACAGTGAGGCCAAAAACTAAACATAACAACCAATTTCAGATTACAGCAAAGACATATCACAATAACTATCGACCTAAATTCTCAACACAGCTAAGCAAATGAAATAGACAAAACATAGCAGGATGCTTTACCTTATAAAACAAAATCTCGATCGTTAAATCAGCAAATCATATGAAAAAGAGTCAAAAACAAGAAATTGAATCATCAATACAAAGAAATGTAACACGGAGATCGAAATAAACGTAAGAGTGAATCGAAATGTCACCTTGAAGTCGGTAGTTATATATGGTCACCTGAGGGGCTCTCGTCGTTATTTATGGTTTGGTCGGGCTTTAGATGGTATATATGAAGAGTTACGGGGAGGATTACCCTTTCATAAACCAACTTACTACTTGTTTTTTATGATTATTACAATGTTATATTTCATAAAATATAAACCAGCAATGTTTATAAAAATATTACAATCATAAAACCATTATTTATATGACCACAAATTAAATAGAATAACATTGTTATCAAATTTGTATGTGAGGTAGTGTACTTGATTGATTTGTATAACAATTGTAATACTTGATTGATTTGTATTACAACAAAGACACATCACAATATCTGAAGATCTCCAGCGTAAAACCTCGGGAGGTGACTAATCGTCACTTTGCCTCTTGTTGTATTTATTGATTGCAGTAGAATTTATAAATTAAACAATAGAAATAACAGATCGATACTAGGTGTTACAAAATGAATTCTAATGTGTGTTGTGTGTTTTATACTGATACCTTTCTTTGTATATATATAAAATAAAAGTAACTAACTTTCTAAAATCTTGGGGAGTACTTGGTCTTACGTTTGCTTCAATCAATTGCTGATTCTTTAAGATTGACAAAGTCAGAATGAGTCACCTCCGAGAACAAATCAAAGCCAAAAGAATAATAGTCAGTTAATAATGTTACTATCCAAGATACTAAACTTACTCAACATCTTAGATTCATGATCATAAAATATACCCATAACAATTATGTTTTTAATTATAATATATATATTAATTGTTATTATTATTATTGTTATTATTATTATATTATTATTATTATTATTATTATTATTATTATTATTATTATTATTATTATTATTATTATTATTATTATTATTATTATTATTTTGCAATGAAGTGCTATATATTACTTCTAGAAGTAAATATAAATATTAAATTCAAATCCAAATCCTTGGAATAGGTAACGAAGCTAAAAGTAAGATAATAAAACTTAAGACTCTTTTTGTGGTCTTGTTGCATGTTGAGGGACTTTATTTACATTAAAGTGTAGTACCTTTAATTAATAACACATTCAACATATTCAATCTTTTTGGCTGTGTTTCCTACTTTTTGACAAGGCAAGATAAACCTTAGACAAACCCACCCACCCAAACCCAACTCATTAATGGAATCAGGGAAGGCAATAGCATGTGAAATCACATGTAGACTTGTAGTCCCTTTTTATAGCTAAAAGATTTCTAAAGCTTTCACTTTTTGTTTGTATATACACATCTCTGATACTATATAATGCATATTGGATGTCTAGAATTGTAATTTCTCCACCATCGTAAGACGCGCCCCTTCATTCACCGTCGGCTTCTCCTCCGGCCGTTACCGCGCATTGAAGCAGCGGTAGGGCGTTACACCTCATTCAAGCACCGGTAGCCCTACCGTCCGCCTTTTCCCCTTCGATGATTAAAGGCTGCTTTGGTTCCACTATGCGCATTCACGCACCCCAGCTGTCTCATGAACCGGAATCCGAATTCATCGGCATACCATTCGTCCTTCTCGATTTGAAGGTCATGTTCATTTTCCCTGATTTTGATTGGTTTCGTTTTTGTTGTTACATTAGTTTGGGTTGCTGAGTTACGTTTCTTCATTTGCCCTGATTTGTAACACGCGGTTTATCGTCTCAAGATTGACGTTAGGGCTACGACTCTTATACATGATTCGTGGCTTCTCTGCTTCTTGGGTGGATCCAATTCAAAGCTTCATCTCCGAACTGTAAACAAGAAACTGAAAGACAACATATGGCGTTGAAAGTATATGTTGATCGTATGTCCCAACCATCTCGTGCAGTTCTCATCTTCTGCAAGTAACTCATCTTCTTTCCTTATTTGCAAAGTATTAAAAAAACCTCATTTGTTGATAAACTTGTGCAAATTGAGTTGGGTTTCTTTTTATTGTTCAGTTTTTTTTTTGTAAATTGATGTGTATACATGTGTGGGTTGATGGGTAGATTCAATTAATTTACTGTTCTATTGATTCTTGATCCTGTTATTAGCCTGTTAGGTGTTGTATTTGTCTCTCTTTTTGTATCTGCAAGTAGATTTGTAGCTGATGCTTGTTTAATTTCTGTTTCTTATGGCTTTTTTGGATGTCATTTGAAGGATTAATGGGATAGATTTTGAGGAAATTCGAGTAGATGTATTGAAAAACCAGCAACACTCCCCTGAATATAAAGGTTCAACCACAATCTTTATTTATTTTGTGTTGAATTGTGCTCATTTAGCAGACATATTTTAGGTTACCACAATTCTTTCTCTATCTAACGTGATAATCTTTTGAATTACACATGATTGATATCATTGAAAAGAAGAATCATTAACACATAAGTATGTTTACTGATCTTGTTTTATGCAGCAATAAATCCCATGCATCGAGTTCCTGCAATAGTTGATGGGAGGTTTAAGCTGTTTGAGAGGTTCTTTCTTAATTTATTTCTAAAACCCCTCTTTCTATGGTTTCGTCTTTTTTTTCTTTACATGAAGTGACAGTATCATTTGATTTACAGTCACGCGATTCTTATCTACATATGTTTTGCATTTCCAGGAGTGGCAAGTCACTGGTCAGTCGGTTTTCTTCTTCTACTTCCATATATACATACAGATTCTTTACTTTATTATTTGAACATATATAATCTTGTCATATTCATAGGTATCCGAGTGATCTTTTCAAAAGATCTAAGATCCACTCGGTTTTAGACTGGCATCATTCCAATTTACGTCAGGGCACAGGTGACAACTATATTAAAATTTTCCCATTTGTAAAATTTTTATCAAGTATGTTCCAAATGATTTCATCAGACACTTGTAAGTTTTACACTTTCTGCTTTCAGTTGGACTTGTTTTCAACAGCATCCTTGCACCACTAAATGGATTCCCTTCAAACCCTCAAGCAGCCAAAGAAGGCGAGAAGTTACTCATCAGATGGTTATCTAAAATAGAAGATTTTTGGCTAAAAGATGGACGGTTTTTGGTTGGAAGCTCTCAACCATCAATAGCAGATATCAGTTTAGTATGTGAAATCATGCAACTTGAGGTATGAATATCAAGTTTTCTCATTTAGTTATCTTTTCGGTGAATTCTGCATTAAAGCACAAAATTTCATGTGTTTCAGCTTGTGAGTGAGAAGGATCATGATCGGATATTACGCCCGTATAAGAAAGTTGTTCATTGGATTGAAGACACAAAGAGGGCGACTGCGCCTCATTTGATGAAGTTCACGCAATTCTCTTTAGAGCCCAAAAAAGAATTCGAGAGAGGATGTCAACTGAGTCTATTAAAAATGAAGTGAAGTCGAAGCTGTGAGATCACATGCTTAGTTCTGTAAGGTGTCATGATCATCTAATCTTTTTTACTGAAAAGAGTAATTTCAGTTAGATGCATGTATTGTTCAGTACTACTGTTGCTGTATGGTCTATTGATCTAAGTCTTCACTTACAATATACAAATTCAAGATTGTGTAATCATCATTTCACTTTAATATATTTAATTTCATCTTACTATATATGTGATTTATGTGTTCTAGGAGAGAAAGCCCATCATGCAAACTTTTGTATGTTACTCCTGAAAGGATTGCTGGAAACCTGTCATTTTAGGACATCCTAAAATCTCTACATCACAAGGATTGTTTCTCGATTCATATAAGATTTGGAAAACGGAGTGAATTTCAAATGATGTTGATGAACACTGTCACAAGGACAACTAGCTGGATTTGTTGTTGATGAAACACATTGTGTGAGGTATGGCCCTGTTTTTATTCTACTTCTGCTTATAAGCTTTTGAAATGTTTTATTCATTTTTCCTTTCTTTCCGAAAAGCATATATCCTATAATCATATAATATCCTTTTGGTCTTGTTTGTTCATCAGCCAATGGGGACATGATTTCCGCCCTGATTACAGAGTATTGGGGTGTCTTAAGCAGAATTTTCCAGATGTTCCCGTAATGGCATTGACTGCTACTGCAACAAAGTCAGTTCGTAAGGTATTATTGATTTGGCTTTATGTTTTAGAGGCAGCAGTTTTGTCCCGTTTACTTATGAATGGATATGTTTATGTTGTTTTTCATCTCAAACTGGTCAAACTAGAAAGTTAGCTACAAGGGGAACGAGTCAAATGGGTTAAAAGTCAGCTGAAATTAATTTAAATGCACACAATCTTTTCAACCTGTACTTAAGATGATCTTTTCATTTTGACCTGTCACTCAACTTGTCCATCTTGCCAGTTGCCACTTTATATGTGCTGTCATGTGCTGTTATGCACAGATGTTGATGTTCAATATATCTGAGTATTTTATGCAGGACATTTTGAAAGCTTTAAGAATCCCACATGCTCTTGTTCTAGAAACAAGCTTTGATAGACCAAATCTGAAGTACGAAGTGATTGAGAAGAACAAAGAGCCATTAAAGCAGCTTGGAAAGCTACTGTCTGATAGGTTCAAAAGTTCATCTGGGATTGTATACTGCCTTTCAAAAAACGAATGTGTGGAAGTTTCCAAGTTTTTAAATGAAAAATGCAAGATTGAAACAGTATATTATCATGCTGGTTTGTCTGCTCGTCAGAGGATGGCCGTCCAGCAGAAATGGCACTCAGGGGTGGTGCATGTGGTATGTGCTACTATTGCCTTTGTAAAGAAATGGCACTAGGTTTTTGTTCTTTGTAAAGATATGAATGCAATATAGCAGAACTTATATTAATGCTTCAGTGACATGTACCTCAATTTGATAATTTCAATTGCATGCTTTATGCAAATATGTTTCTTCAAATCTTTATGTTGATGTGTTTGCTGCTTAAAACACATTTGCAACTAAACATATAAAAAACTAAACACATTAACTTTTGCAATGAAAGTGATAATAACAAAAAAACAGATTTATATCAAAACTTTAGAATAATGCCTATTAAGTATTTTCCTTGCTCATGGTTGTGCTTTTGTTCGTAGGAATCAATGGTAAAATATATCCTTTTGCTCAATTTCTATGTGTAGAACATCAAAAACACGCTTTTTTTTGCAGATGCTGCTTTCTAACCCCATGCATTGAAAATAATTAGTTGTTTTATAACTCCATGTAATATAAATAGTTGCTTATCTTATTTACTTTTAAATAGTACTAAAGCTCAGGAATAATGCTAATTTGACAGTTGGTCAACGATGATGTTCTCTTTGCTTTGTAAGTGTTATAAGTTAAGAAATAAAAATAGAGAGTGATACACCATTACTTGCACATGGTAACAAGAAAAGCTTTTTGTTGAGCACTATGTATAACCACTGTTAAAAACTAATGTGATTTAACTGTGCGGACTAAAGACGCAATGCTAGCCCAAAACTTAACAAGAAGATGAAAGCTTGCCCTTGAGCTCTATGTTTAACCATTGTTAAAAACTAACGCGATATAAATGCGGGGGCTAATGATGCAATCCTAACCCAAAACTTTTAACCAACTTTGTAATTTTGAAAGTTTAGAGAACCAGACATGCAATTTTGGTTAAATCACAAAGACCATTTGTGGAATATTATATATGATGGTTTCATTCATTATCAGATAACTTAGCTCCCGTCGCAACGCGCGGGTACTCATACTAGTATATATGTATATACGAAGAGAAAGACTAAGTATATACAAAACCATTTTAATAAATGTTAGCATCGACCACTTCGATCATGAAGTTGGCAATAAGAACATGAAAGACCAAACTCTTGAAAACGAAAAGACATGATTGTCTGGGTGTCAATTAGAATATGATTCAAGTATTAAAAGGTTATTGTGTTTTTAGAATCGAGTTCATTCTCATTAAGATTAAATTAAAGGATTTCATCTGTATATAAAATCTTCAATTGGATAAGACATGAAGTTTTGATCAAGAACTAGATGTTCTTTTCTGGAAAATTAATGCAAAACATGTGTAAATTAAGATCAGACCAAATAATTCCTTTATATATATAAGTCGAAACAGTACAACAAATCATTGCAACTCTTCATGAAAAGTCCTGATAGACGAAACTTATAACCGTTTTAACTGTTAACTATTGGAAGTTACATTAGTAGTAATTAAGTTACTACCGACCTTCAAACCGTAAGTAGTACATACTACTGATTGTTCAGTTGCAACGAACCATTAGCATGAACCTTTCGTTACTGCTGATCATTACTTTACTATCGCTCAACATAACTTACCAAGTTGCTTTTGATTATCAGTTTATACTTATCATAAGCTGATATTGAAAATAAAGTTGCAACTATTTTCAAAGTTTCTACTAATGTCAAAGCCAATAATGCGTAGTTACTAATGAAAGCTAAAGTTACTACGAGTCATAATTTCCACTACCAGTGGTGCTTCCCTCAAACCCCTATGGTTTAGTGTTTAAACTAGCAAGGTTCCTTTATATCATAAATGAGAATAGTCTTGACTGAGTATGCTTCCCTCAAACCCCTAATACGACGAGATTGCAACCTATTGCGACGATAATTATCGTCAAAAACATAAATTTCTTGTAGTGATTTCACACCTTTTAGTATTAAGCAAATCCAGTTACACTAAAATTATATTGGTAACTAAATTAACCTAACACTAAATGGTTTTCAACCACACCACCTCTCTATACATAAATACATATGTACGTATATAAACTAAAAATTTTCACGTCCAAAAGGATAAGCATTATGTAAAAACTGGCAATCCTATCACAAACTATTCACCTTTACTGCTGCCTAACCCCGAGTGGAGTCCTACCACATTGAGTCTTTACAGCATATGCCATGTGTTTGTGTCCTTATCAAAATATTGTAGTGATCGTCAAAAGTTGGTTTAAAACAATTATGATGGTAGTCATATTCATATTATTATCATCCCACTTGTTTATGAACGCAAGATCAAGTATGGGGCCATAACCATCAACGTCTTTGAAAATTTGTTATGCACGAAAAACTAGAGTAAAATATCATTACGAATCCAAAGACCGGCGAAAAGAACCAAAAATCACAAAAAGTAGGAATAAACGATAATACACAAAAAGAAAAGTTCAAGGACGCGAAAAACAAGAATCGAAAGAACAAAAACATAGAAGGAATACCATGAGGTTCGAGTTTGACGTCCAAGGTTTGAATGGATCATTTTCTTGGTTTTAATGATTCTGGAACGTTGATGTCCTTAACTACTTTTGAAATGTTAATATGTTCTAACATTTCACGAATATAGTTATACGATCCCATGGATTGAGTTATATTAATTGGAAGCGGCTCGATTTGAGTTACATTCTTCTCCATGAATTGAAATATTAAGATTTAAGTATTAGCAAAAACTGAAACGGGTATGAGTGAACGAGTTAAATGTCTCATAAAATGTTTCTAAACGCTTACCCCCCTAACTTGCAATATCAAAAAAATTAAAGAAACAAAATAGGTTATCATTTTAATAGTGTTTTTTTTTCATAATATGTAATATGTTAATTATACATATATTTCAGCAAAAGAAAAACAAGTGATCATGTATGGTCGGACCCGACCCATATTCGAAACTTTATATATTTACCATTTAACTCAACTATTTTACAACTTCTGACTATTAATTGTTTTATTTATCATGTAACCAAATTTGTATGAGTGTTATCATGAACTAATGAACTTTTCATTCAATGAATATTTAAGATCATATTACATCTTATTTTATCTATATATATATATATATATCTATACTACTATATAATACATTTTAGGAGGACAAGATAGTAATTTTATTAAATTGTACGACACCTCATATAATATTTTAAGCATAGAACACAAATATTCTATGCAATAGTTCTATTTTTACCCCTATTAATAAAATCTTTTGATTAATAGACTATTTAATACACATTATTAATACATTATTTAATAATATAATATTATTACATCAATACATTTAATTATATATTATTTTTAATACTTCAAAATGACACTTAAATTTATTAAATACTATTTAAATAATTGAGTATACAACGAATATTTATATAATTAATAGTTATATTTTTAAGGGGTAGTTTGGGTAGTCGATAACTTTAATATGTATAATTGAATTTATTAGCAAATGATGTATTATTTAATATGTCTAAAAATATAATAATAATAAATAATAATAATAATATTAATAGTAATGATTATTTTTATTAAAATGTTAACAACAACAACAATAATATTGTGTTAAAATTTAATACTGTAATTTTGTCATATTATTGTATCTGTAACAATCAATAATAACATATTATTAATAATGATACAATGTTCTACATTTTATGATAGTTTTCATTCAAAACTTTTAAGGTATTTATTTTATTTATATCAACGACTTATTAATATCACATGTTCAATAATAGTATCATGATGATATAATAACGAATCATTAAAGCATATGTAGATATCCATGAGAATTCGAGCGCTTATATCATTGAACTTACTAAAATCATGATAATCCTAAAAACTATCATTGCAACGTTCACATATACATTTAAAATCAAAACGCGGCAAAGCACGGATGTTCAATATACTACCATATAAAGCAAAACCTTAGGATACAAATATAATATTATAAAAAAATTAGGACATCTAATACTACTTTTTAAACATTAGGTATAAGTGTTCAATGCCATAATTCTTAGTTCACCCCTATTAATAAACTTCTTTAATCAATACGTTATTTAATATTGTAAGATTATTTAATTCACTACATTAAATATATATAATTTTTAATATTTTAAATTAACATATAACTTTATAAATAAGTATTATCTTATTTAAATATTTAACTAAATTTTTTTATAATAATAATAATAATAATAATAATAATAATAATAAAATTTATAAATAAGTATTATTTTATTGGAATACGTAACTATATAGTTACTAAATACTTTATAAATAACGATGATAATAATAATATATATCTATATCATCTACTATTTACTAATATCCATAAAACATCTGTTTAATACAAGATAGTAATTTTGTAACGATTTTAAGATAACATATAAAGTATTGCAAGCTTTAATATTTAATATTATACTCTCAATCTGCTTTAAAAAAATATACCACATGTTTTTCTACTAGTGTATCTATATATATATTTAATATTATAACAAATCTTTTTATTGTTTTATCAAAGCAATTCAACCTATACTATGTCGAATGTGAATTTTGTTAAAAATATTCGTTAAACGTTAATCATGTACAATACTTATGTTTATTTAAAAGTTGAGTCATTCAACTATTTTTCTTAATGCTAATTTATTTTGTAACAATGTATTAGCTCTAACATATGATAATAATCATAAGTAGTATAAGAGATTTAAACCATAAAACAAAACAATTGAAAAATTAAATCAAGTATAACAAGTATAGATTTGTAAATTGTTCACTCTGCTGCAACGTACGGGTTACCCACTAGTATATAAAAACAATAATTGAGGTTAATTAGCCACTAAACATCCATTAAACAAAAAGCGTTTGATCTAATATTTAGCAAGTAGTCTTGGCTTCTAGAGTAAAAGGGATAAACCATGCCTACTTATTTGGTATATCACTTGTTAGGTTACTATCAGTCTTATCAAATCTTGGAAATATAATAGAATTACTCATATTATAAATTATTACAATTTACAAAAAAAAAATAAACGAACCATTCAAAATAACTTTTAAGTCGTAAATACAAAAAATATATTACATTATAACTTTCTTGTTTGTAGAATTATTTAAGCAATAGTTCGTTTATAGAGCAATTATTGTTAAAATTATCCCTCTAATAATTTTTTTATTACAATTTAATCTCAACCAATGATTAAAGATATTGATAGTTAAAGATCACTTTTTACACTCTTTAGTTTTAAATGTTTTTAATTGAACCTTATCTTTTATAAAAAAATGTTAAAAATATGAGTTAAACACAAACTAATCATTGAGGTTGAAATGAACAAAACGTTTAAAAAAGGCTTCAACTAATCAGACACCCTGTCAGGTGTTAATGAAACTCCCTTTGACTTTCTTCACGGCCCGTGAAGGGCCTTACGGGCCATGAGGGCTTCGAAATTTAATTCTCACAACTGCATTTAATCACGGCCCGTGAAGGAACAAACGGCCCGTAAACATCCGTACACACGGCCCGTTAACTACCTCAATAACGGCCCGTGAGATCCTTCACGGGCCGTAGTTGTCCTTCTGAGAATTTACTTTCCTCGTTTTGCGTGCACTTTTAAATTTTATAATTATGTGACGCGACGTATTATTCCTTGATTCGATTTAAGATTCTATATAAACCGTTATATATATGACTTGTTATATGGTTAGTGAGAAACGAAACAGTAAAAATGTCTTCTCGTGGAGGTAGGAGAAGACGTCAAAATGAGTCATCTTCAAACTCACGAGATATTGTGGAAAGTATTCCCGATCCAATAGATAATCATAATTGGCAGAACGGGAGGAACTGGTCTCAGAATATTATTCACTTTATACGTAACGGTGACTCCCAAACATGTAGAGTGTATTACATGGGTCATTCCGATATTCCGTTACAATTTTGGCGTGAATTACTCGGAAACGTGTCTTTAGGTACAGAGGTATGATTTAAAGTTTTTTTATATATTTTATTTTATTTTAAAATTCTAACAATTAAAAAGTTGTTGTTTTATAGCATGTTCGGGCGTGGACAAATAGACTCACAATATGGAGATACGAAGAAATACGTAGAACCGAAGAGTTGCCGGGTAGTGATCTTTGGACGATTCTCCCATTTGAGTGGTTTAACTTAATATACTCGGGGTCCGTTAATGGTAACGAATTTGGAGACGGGAGTGACTGTCTATATCCCGCGTTATGGGAAGTTGTTACGGTAATACTGTTTTCATGTTTTACAATAAAAATCATAAATTTATAACCGTGAATTAAATTGTTTTGTAGGTTTACGTACCAATGACTGATGACGAAGAAAATTGGTATCTTTTTAAGATTTCTATGGACTCACTACAAGTTCGTATATATTCTCCATACGAATGCCGACCAAATACGTGTGATGATTCATGGTGCATTCATCGTAATGCGCGAACGATTTTCGTACAATTTGAATCGTACTTTTTATATTTTCTGTCACGTATACAATATTGGCAGCACTCCGGACAAGAAGAAATCGAAGAACTGGTGGTATCGGGTGAAACCGTTTGGCCCCCTAACGCCGGTCATATTGGTCGAGATTCGGGAGTTGTAATTTGTATGTTATTGCGTAGGTTGGTTCAAAATAGATCTTTAGAGTGGCAAGAGGTTAGCTTACAGGATGCTTGCTTTAGATTCCGAAGATTTATGGCAGACGAACTGTATTCTAGACGTGTAATGTAGAACAGTAATGAAATATTTTATTAAAACATAAACGTTTATTAGTACACTTTTTCAAAAACGATAAACCGTTATTATCACACAAAAATAAAACACATAATTTTTAATCTTCTTGATCTTTATAAAGATCCAAGCCGCAAAATGGTTGAAGGAAATTCCAAATATCTCCCGATATCTTTCTTGAGTTCTTGTCATAATATCCGTATCATTCCATAACATATTTCGATTGTTGTAAACGTCTTTGTAGAGCTGGTGAAATGTCGTGACCTTCCTTCTCAAGTCAGACCACTTGTTGCTAAGTTCACGAGTGGTGCGATATTATTCACGTTCGAGAATTTGATGAAAACGAGTTGAAACCCGGTTCCAAAATATTGAATTTGGCGGGATAGTACCTGAATTTTCGATACAAGATCTTACTAAAGTCACCTCCTCTTCATCCGTCCACGGATTTTGATCACTTGTAGCACTCATGTTTTGGGTATTGAGTAAATTTGTGTGAATTGTTTGTGTCAAGCGGCTGAATTTATAGACTTAAAAAAGTTTTATACGGCCCGTGAGGGTCTTTACGGGCCGTGACAATGTCCCATACGGCCGTGTAGTGTAAACGGTCTGTTTTTAAAAACTACAAAGCGTAACGGGCCGTGACAACAGTCACGGGCCGTATGATAAATTGGTAACGGGCCGTGAGAACCTTCACGACCGTGAGGTCCGATAATATATAGGACCTCACGGCCCATTTGTTCATTTACGCCCCCAAAACACACATACGATTTACTCCGTCACGACCTCCGTATTTTCATCATTTTCATACATCCGACTCCTTACTACGGTACGTATTTAAATCCGTATTTTATTTTTGTGTATTTTTCGTTTAAATATATTAAAATTATATTTAAAAAAACTGGAAATTGAAATGTTTTGGGGGTTACGGGCCGTGAAGGGTCGTCACGGGCCGTAACCTTTTGAATTTTCAAAGGGTTACGGGCCGTGACCCTCCTTTACGGGCCGTAACCCTTTGAAACTTCGGTGGGTTACGGGCCGTGAGGGATCTTCACGGGCCGTAACCCTTTTTTTTTCTGGTGAATTTATTATTTTTTTTTGCAGATTATGCCGCCCCGCAAACGTACACGTCCGGAGACTGAGCCGAGGGTCAGGGTGACTTTCTGGACCCACACCCTGATCTTCGTTTTCCGAGGGAGACCCAGCCACGGCAAAAGCTGTGGAAGCTGATTGGACGTCCCCTGAAGGGGACACGCACCATCAACTGGGACGTGCTGGAGGAGGTCGGAGACATAGCACGAGCCCAGGATATCATCGGGCTGGACGGAGAGACGCCGTGGAGGCGGATGTTTGATTTGGGATCGAGGAGGGGCTACCGGGAGCTGACGTTGCAGTTTTTGTGTACGTTTCAGTTCACTCCGCCTTTGAGGATCAGGACCCCCGCCAGCACATAGCGGTTCGATTTATGCTGGGGACCGGTAGGTACGAGTTCACCCTCGCCCAGTGGGCGGTGACTCTTGGGTTTTACACCCACGAGGAGACGGAGGATCCTCGTTTTTATTCTGACGAGGTCCAGTCGGAGCCGGCTCCTTTGGTCGGATGGTGGCCGACCATTTCCGACCAGCCGTGGGAGGGCGCCATTAGGGCGACCTCTATTAGGGATCCTTTGCACCGGTATCTACACCGTGCATTGCCGGCACCATTGCCGGCAGAGACCAGAGCATGGAGCAGGTGTCGCTCCTTGACTTATTTTTTTTGAGGGCCTTGCTTTCACCCAGACGGGTGAATCTAGCTCACTGTATGGCCGCCTATTTTTTGAGCGTCATTCAGGGCAAGGTAAAAAATATTTCTACTAATTGTTAACAAATAAGTATTATCTATTATGCGATTCATAATATGCCTATTGTTTGATTGTTTTGCAGATGGATAGCCCGATTGTTTGCGGCTCGTACATCACCGTCATTGCCTCGCGCTTAGGGTTGTTTACGGACGCCCTAATTGCGAGGCAGACTACGGACACGCCGCTTCGGATTTTGGGTCGACAGACCGTCATGGCCATGGGGATTGCCGCCAAATTTGGCGACGACCTCCGATGGTCCACTGATGGTGGTCGGACCGTCTGGCAGCCGGTGCCGGACGTTGGTGAGGAGGAGGAGCAGCCGGCGCTGCAGTAGCAGCCGCAGCCCCAGCCACACGCCGGACCACCCCCCCACCGCCACCGCCTGTTCCCAGGACCGTCATTCGGCAGATTCCGCCGACGGGGGAGTTTATGGCGGAGTCACTACATTTGCAGCGCCAGGACCACGCCTTGCTAGTATGGATGGCGGATGCGTACGTCATTTTTGCTGCTAGCGCGGGTATCGACCTCCCCCTCGGCCGGAGTTGCCTCCGTTTGTCAGACGACCTGCGGGTGATGACGAGGAGGCTGCTGGGGTGGTGATGCGGAGGATGCTGGTGCTGGTGTTGGTGATGCTGGTGGTGGTCATGACGTATAGATAGTAGGATTTTATTATTTTATTTACCTTTCATGTAAAAAAATTGAAAAATTATGTTTATATATTATGAGTTATTTTGGATGACGTTTAAATGTTTAATTATATGTTTACAATTGGTTGTGCTTGTGGAGGAAGTGGTTTGTACGAATAATATTAAATCAACCTTTTGGATAATAAAATCAGTACTTGAACCTACTCGTCCCACAGAAAGAAATATATAATCCTTCAGAAAATCCGACGTCAGGCTCTGCAATTATATAAACATACTTGAATCTCACTCGGAAAAGTTGCACTGAAAACATACTTGAATCTCAACAAATATTATGCTAACCAAATGCCCAGGTCATATAAACAAAATTCAAAGGTTGAAGAAAAATTCGATAATCTTCTTATTGCATTTTTCTTTAGAAAACGAAAGAATTGATTACATGTTTACAATTCAACAACAACAAAGAATTGAATAAATAATAGATTACATGTTTACAATTCAACAACAATAAAGAATTGAATAAATAAAGAATTGAAAGAATTGATAAATGTGTAAACTATACTAAATCTACATGTTCAACCGGGTCTACGGGCCTTAGTTCAAGATATTTTTGAATTCGACTTCCGTATATAGCCTCCCAATCATTGGCGTTTTCTGTTTTGTACAAATGACAATATTTGCTCGGAACAGGCATTGGATAGTCACCCACTAATCGAATTCTAATGAAATGGCAATCTTGAACATAAGCAATTGAAATTATATGATGTTCACTGATATCACGAGGAGATAACCAGAACGGGAAAAAAGTAGCGGAGTTGCCGATCGATATAAAAATTATAACCACTCGAAACCTGTTAGCAATAAGGATTGTAGCAGGTGGCACTGTCATCCAATTTTTGTGTGGAGCCGCACCTAACCCGTTCCAGTTTAATGATTCCCTTATTTCGTTTATATCAGGAAACATCGCAGCGTACCTATGTCTGTTTTCATCCAACTCAGATATAAGTTCCGTACGTATAAAACGCCAGTGATTTTCACCATATCCCAGTGCGAGTGCTATAGCACGAAAACCACAATTGCCGTCCGCTAAAACATCATCCGCACCTGAAATATACGGGAAAAAGAATGATGGAATCCAACGGTTAAACCGGAAAAAATTGTTTTTATCTTCGTCGCCCAGGATATATGAAAACTTGGAACTCTGTTGAGATAATCCATCTTTGGCTCTTGATTTTGAAGACATGGATTGACTGCGCTGCAAAGGCCCTTGTTTTGACTTCACCACCAAACTTGAATATGTTGGCGGACCTTCAAAATTTTCTCTCGGTTGAACATATGAACTATGTCTGGGGGCGTCTAATATTGTTTCTTTTTGCTTATCTATTTTGGACGACCCCGTGTATTTGTTTGGACTTTAGGAGGTTTTTTATCCGTTTTTGAAGGAGTAACGAAAGATTTGAAAATATTAATCAAAGATCTTTTCACATTTTCGGGTTGGACAAGTAAATGTTTTGTCACCATCTCCATCTCTTTATGTACATCTACTTGAACCTCCCGTACAATATACGCGGGTGAAAAATCTAGCTTCCTCCAAAAAACATCAATGGCATCGAGCGGGATACATTGACCTATAAAAATATATTAAATAAAATATAATAAAAGTTTTCATGAAAAAAGAAAAAACGTAAAAGAACATTCACCTGTTTGAAAGTAATTGTTTAATTTACAAGCACACGGAAGACCAAAGCTGGTAAAAAGATGGCAGCCACATGATTCTTTGGATATAATTAGATGATTATCCTGTTAATCTCACCGACTAACATATCCAAAGCCGCAATAGAAACGTTACCTCGCAGCAATTTAAGCACTTCATGATTATGCTGCACCATAAGCATGATTTTGCTTTTGGTAAAACTTTCTTTTATAGCAATTTCCTGGGTAGCTAAGATATTATTAATGAAAGGAATAAATCTATCCAGGGTGCTATTGGTTGCTTTCAGGTAACTTTTCAACAACGAATGTTGGCTCTCAACTCGGTTCGTTGTCTGCTGACCGAAGTTATAACTTCTATTTATCCACGCCGACACAAATCTCTCTTTGTAGGGGTCCAACCAGTTATTTTTTAGGTACATCAGCACTCCTATTAAAAAAATGCACTTATTTTTATATAAATATACATATATTTTTAAGAATAACACTAGAAAACTTACTTGAATGGTTGGACACCAATCTGCGATAAAGCCGGTCGTAATTATAAGCGTATATGTCCTCCGTTTCAGAGTTAATAAGTACCGACCACACATGCTGAAAAGCACCCCACTCTTCATTTGAAAACTCGCCTTACAATGTTTAGCAATATTTTCCGAAATATGCCATCTGCAAAGTAATCGAACAGCACTCGGAAAAACTTCTTCTGACGCATTCATCAGAGCGAGGTCTCGGTCGGTTAGTATAACACGGGGCTCCATACACTTATCTTCCAGCGTTGCTTTTAGTTGCTCTAACACCCATCTGAAGTTGGCTTCACGCTCATAATCAATGAATGCGTGAGCAACAGAAAAAGATTTCAGGGTGGATGTCACACCAACCATTTGAACAAAGGCATTTATACAAGTTAGTTTTGTATGTTGTGTCAATCATCAGCACGTGTGGGTAAGCACGCCATAATGTGTGAGATGTGGGATGTATAAAAAAAACCCCGTCGACGGTATTTGTCGGTTCCTCAATGTGAGGGGTGTAAATATATTGATGTTGTTGTAGTATAGAAAAAAAAACCTGCATTGGGGTTTCACCAATTCTGGTGGACTTTTTTATTTTTGCCCGAGCATTATATACGGTTCGTAACCCAGACACGTTATTGGGATTTTGTTCCCTCAACGTGCCTAGAATGTTTCGAGGGTCAATATTTTGCTCGGTCAGATTCTTTACAGTAGAAAGCTGAGCCTCATTGCGTATGCATGTCCTTCCAGGTGTTCAGCAGGTTCATGGTTATGAGTATCATCCATAACAACTATAATCCACCCATCTCTCTGCATCTGGTACTTACCCTGCAATTCAAATTGACAGTTTGTTTTTTCGTGCCACTTTTTCTTAGAGTGGATGCTCCCTTATATACACCACCCCGATCGCATTTCAACCAAATTTTAACCACCAAACCATTCGAATTTCTTTTTGAACGTTTGGTGACAATAACGAACCCATTATCTCGCCCCACGTTAGTTGCCCAATCAACTAATTCTTCACGAGATGAGAAAACCTAATCAATTTAATATTTTTAGTTAGTTATTACTAAATGATAGTAAAATGAAAGTAAAATTAAATATGATATATCTTATAACCTGATTCGTGTCGTATAAACCCTTTTTACCGGAACCAGAACCGTCATATCCCCGCTGCTATCGCCACCGTTATCACCCCCGTCATCGCCGCCGTTATTCCGCCGTAATTGGACGCGAACTGTCCTAGATAGTTTGAAGCAGCCTCATCGTAATAACCGTAACCCTCCTGAGGGTAATAGTTAGATTCCGAACCGAATAAATAGTTGCTATCCCAGAAAGACATCGTAACGTTAGATATTAACGTTTATATAGTACTTGAAATGTAATATTGCGTTTATGTAGTAGTTGAAATGAAATGAATTTATATCGTTGAATTATGAAATGAATTTATAAACTAACGTTTATATAGTAGTTGAAATGGAATATTGCATCTCGTCACATAATTAACACGAATATCGAGGAATATTACGTCATATCAAATAATGTAATAAATACAAATTTACACGACTATCGAGGAATATTACGTCATATCAAATAACGTAATAAATACAAAATTACACGAAAAACGAGGAATAATATATCTCGTCAAATTATTAAAAGTGAAACTAGGACCCGTAAGTAAGTTCACGGCCCGTAAGACGAATTCCATACGGGCCGTGAAGAAATTCACGGGCCGTGAATAAACACGACCGTGATCATATTCACGGGCCGTTATGTTTTTGAATTACGTTTCTGAATGACCGATTTGACTTGCAACAGACCATACGGCCCGTGAAGCGCCTTACGGCCCGTAAGCAGGGCGTCCAGATATCCTGGAGGGCGACCCTTTAGCAGGCCCCTTAAAAAATATAAGAATCTTATCCTCTTAGTTCAAGTTTAAAAAGGAAGGAACTTCTAACTTAAAAAGCTTGTAGCATGCTTTATATTTAGAATATTTTCACTTTTCACTTTTTAAATGGGTCCAAAGCCTTTGCATTAATTGGAAATAAAAATCTTAAGAAAAGGGGTGCACATGAAGTTTAAAGATTTTACAAGGATTGTGGCCGTTTTAATCATTATAATAAACTTTCACCTAACTTCCACTTGATCATGTTTAAATTGAGTGGATTTGAGACATCTATTAGAGTAATTACCGACATATGCTAATATACTATTGTAAGATATAGAGTACTATTTATTTTTTAAATTGTAAAATACTATTTAATTTTATTTTTCGTATAATTTAACTAGTTTTTATACCTCGCGATGCGACGTACACTATTTATTACGGTTTTCACTACAAACACAGCATTAGGTTTTAACCAAATGTACCAAACACCATAACAATAGCCACGTCTAGTTACGAAAGTTACGGAAATACACCAATCACATTAGCCACATGGCTACCAAAAGCTTGCTAACTTCCAAATTTAAAAAAAAAAATAGAAAAAGAACTCCATCTAGCTTATGTGAAATCAGTATACTTGCTGGAAAATGCTGTAATATTAGATCAGGTTAAACACTTTATCTACACAATGAATTTATTGTTATCCTAGTTAGGTTGTAAATGGACCGAACTAATCAAACGGAGCTTGATGCCTTGAGTAGAAAGGTAAGAGAGAAACCTCTTTGTGTTCGTGTTATGTTCGTTCATTAGGAATTCAAAATGTTCATGAACACATAACCAAACCAATAGTTTTGTTCGTGTTGTTTATTAAAAATTGAACCTCTTCATGAACGGTTCACGAACACGCAACCGAATGGTTCACGAACACAAACCAAACAATTTATCAACATATACGACCATATACTATATATTTAAAGTCAAAGGCTTGACATAACGCACATATACATAAATATGAACGAACATATTACCGAACGTTTACGAATAATAATTATAAAGTTTACATGTTAGGCCAATTAACATCTATTACAAAATTAGGTAGAAAAACTAAACATAAAACTTATAAAACAAATAAATCACTTTGTAAAGGTTGAACATTAACAAATAAGAACAATTGTAAATGAGCAAAAACGAATATGTTATCGAACGTTCACAAACACAAACTCTGTTCATATTCGTTCGTATAACTAAACGAACGAAATTCCCTGTTTATGTTCGTTCATTTATTATCGAACGAACGTAAACGAGCTTCTCCGAAACGGTTCACAAACTCTTCGCTAAACGTTACAACCCTAATCCCAGCACCATGCTTGCTCTCTACTACACTATTTACTTCATTAAGAAGACTTACAGAGGAGTGGTGATGACCAGTTTCATCATCTCTAATGCTACCAAAAAAAATAACAAACTTTTTAAAGGTCTCCACTCACATAAATCACTTTTTATACCTTTGACACGCTAATATAATGAAAGATATATTAGAGAAGATAGCAATCTAGCCTCTCAATGTATGTACATGAATAATTAAATGGTTACAGATGCAAAAGTAGGTTGTAAACGTAGATACGTGGGTTTGCAAGAGGTATGTCAAGGTGTTGCTTACATATACCAATATCAATGAGTTTACACGTAAATTAAACGTCCCATAATCAAAACCGAGCAACCATATCCACCTTTAGGGGGGACGAACGCAATATATATAAAACATTTACACTACCGGACAAAAACTGACACTATCAAACCGAAGATTAACACTGCTGACAAAAAATAAGGGGGGCGGGAGGTCTCCCGGCCCTTAAATCCTTTGTCCATGGCTGCGCCACCCCCAACTTTAGGTTATTACTTCCAATTAAATCAATATGTTTTGCTGGTGTACCAATTGTTATAAAGAAGTTTTCAATTCCCTGCGTGACGAATTTTTTTCTCTCTAACTAAGATTTAGGGCGAAACATAAGAAACCAAACCGTTAAAAAACTATAAAATCACCCGGATAATAGCAAACGAAAGCCTCTGATTTGGGGCGCTAGAACCTGTGTACTCTACCAACTTGACAAAAGGATCTTCTTATTAAATAATCCGACCAAACAACATATAAAAAAAGATTTCTAATAAAAAAGGGCGTACCTGGTGCTGCAAAGAGCTCCCGCGTTTTCGCAGGGTCCAGGGAGGGTCCGTCCCATTTAAGGGAAGATGTACGCGGTCTTTCCCCCACATTTGTGGGGAGGCCGTTTCCACGGATCAAACCGAGGATTCGAAGCGGAAAGATTTCAAATAGTAAAAACTAAATAGAAAAAAAATTGAACACCAAGGATTCGAAGCGGAAGTGGAAGAAATGGGACACACGCTACCAGCTACACTAAGATCTATCTAGTTAATGAAAGATGTAAACAACTCATATACCAAATAAGTGAAACATGTGAAAGAAAAAAAATTATGGACCATTAGTTGTTTGACACGAAGGTTGGTCACTAATCCTACATTTAAGGTTAAGTAAATATGAAAAGGGAAACTCGATTAACTGGTACCCATAACCATTGATTTGAAAACCGGACCGGCCGTTTAACCGCTTAGACTGGGAATCGGTCTCTTATTTGGTACAATTCGATGCTTAAAACCGTTTTAACGTTGAACCTGCCGAATTGGTGATCTGACCGGGTACTAGACCGTTTGAATCGGGGTCGGACTAGTTGAACCCGTTTTTTATATACTTTAAATATTTTATTTATTTTTTAGTATTTTTACATATATTTATTAAAATAATTATAATAATCAGATTTATATATCTGGTCCGACAGGTCAAACCGGTCCGACCAGTATACCGATAAGATGTCTGCTATTATAGAGCATCCATTAACATCACATTTCACTTCAAATGTAGTAGACATGCACTATAGTGGGATCTATATATATAAATCTTAGTATTATAGAGCATCCATTAACACTCACCCATGAATTTGCTTATCTATGACTCACAATCACACATGATACAATGAAACTGTTTGATTTGAGACCAAGAGTTCAAGCTATAGAAAATTCAACATAAACTTGGAAGTCGAAGGGGTACTATACGTGTTGAATTAATCAATCACATATTGAAGTCATAACATTAGTCACCTATTTCGACTTTTATCTAAATGTGATACCGTTTAGATTTCTCTTTTTTCCTCACAATTATTTTAAATAAAAGACAGACAATCTGACATCTAAATCCATATTAATATTTGAAATCAAAGTTGGGAGAAATCACAGACCAATCACTTCAAATTCCAACTTATCTTCGATCTAAATCACTAACAAGTAAATGGTATTATCAAATTTAATCTCTGAAAGTGCATATCTTGGTCTTTCTACATCTAAAGATGTTGAGGTTCCCAACAATTTACTCTAAGATGTCAAGAGGCCGATCAAATAATTTATTTTCATGATCATAGTACATGATTTCTTCATTTGCCCTCTTGACTGCAAAATTCCTCATTTGACTCCATTCCATGACCTCATCAAAGTTGAATCCTTTCAACTCAAGTTGAGCTGCTAGGAGATATCTTTCTTGATCTTTCTACTTCTTTTTCTGATGGAGGCCATTGGTGTGGATTCGGCTATGGACACGGGGTTGAGTGGTTGTAACACCCGGATATTTATATAGACGAGAACGAAAGAATAAACGTGAACAAAAGAAGAAAGTGTAATTTAACCCAAGTTGAGGGGTTAAAAGTGATAAAAGGACCAAAAGAATAAAAAGTGGGTACAAAAGGTGATATGGCTGCCCATGTTGGCTGCACATCACCTTTTTGCAATCGGATTCTAGAGAGAGAAAGAGCAGAGCTCTGATTTTGAAGGAAGAACAAGAAGAAGTCAAAATTAAGGCGTTTGAACTCACTACATACGGGTTTGAAGGATTCATACATGAAAACTACATAAGGTGAGTTTTTAGAACCCCCTTTTTACATGTTTTAAACGATTTGGGGCTGGAAAGTGCATGTAAATATGTTTTCATAAAAAATGGGGTTCTACCCATATGTGTGTGTATGAATGTGTATGTTTTGGGTGTAAGTTTGGGGTTGATTATGGTTATGTTCATGTTATAATGTTTAGAATGTTAGTTTTAAGCTTAGATTATGATATATGATGCTTGGGGATTGATTTATGATTGATTCAGTGTAAGTTGGTTGCTCATACGCCTAAACAGTGGCCCATGCACCCAACGGTCAAATTTCCTAAGTGTTTCCAACCGCCCAGAAACCCAAACATCTAAACAGTACCCAACCGCCTAAGTGTCCATGCGCCTAAGTCAGGCCCAAACGCCTGAATAGTAGCAAAACGTCTTGGATTTTCCCAGATTGGCTAGGTGTCAGGCCATGCGCCTGAATAGTACCCAACAGCCCAAAAGGCCCATACCCCTAAAGTGTAGATGTTAAGTATAAGTCCAGACGCCGCATAGTAGCAAAGCGCCTGAACAGGGCAGAAATGCTCAAATAGTGCCCATGCGCCCAAACACTTAGAATTATTTCTAAAATTTCAGGAAAAACAGAAATTGTAGGGTTTGACCTGATTTGACTTATGGGCTATGATTACCCATTTTAAGCATAATTATAGGATGTTTTAGGATTATGGAATGTAGGATTGATGCATGGTATGTATAATGTGTTATTTTTAAATGGTATTATACGTATTTATTTTATGTTATGAAATACATTAAATATTATGTTATTACTTTACGTAGTACGAAAAATGAATGAAAGAACGTAAAGAATAACGTAACGAAGTGAAAGATAATAAAGATGAAAGTAAAACGTAATGAACGAAAGAATGGCTTGCAAGCAAATAAAAGGAGGTGCACGACCATGTTGTCATTAGCTCAACTGTGATGCGGGTTAGCTACCCCAAAGGATGCACACAGGGTTAATCATTGAGATTGACAAGGCCCTTTGGTATGCCCAATGTAACACCCGACCTCTCACACCAACAATATTGTCCGCTTCGCCCACGAGGAGCTCACGGATTTGCTTTTGGTTGCCCGGGTGAAAACTTCCCACGGAGGTCACCCATCCCTAGATTGCTCCCACCTGAGCACGCTTAACTGTGGAGTTCTCCTCTCATCCACAGCCAATACGCCCAAAACGCGTTGTTGATATTAGAGGCCAGACATTCCTTATGAACCAGGAATCTATCCTGTCCACGGCCGATGTGGGATATGTGTAGGGTGTCACAAGCACCCCCTGTTTGGACTTATCGTCCTCGATGAGCCCGAGAAGTCACCATCCTTGGTGAGGTATGTCCCACACCCCGAACGGCACAGGAGTGGCTCTGATACCATTCTGTAACACCCGACCTCTCACACCAACAATATTGTCCGCTTCGCCCACGAGGAGCTCACGGATTTGCTTTTGGTTGCCCGGGTGAAAACTTCCCAGGGAGGTCACCATCCTGGATTGCTCACACCTGAGCACGCTTAACTGTGGAGTTCTCCTCTCATCCACAGTCAATACGCCCAAAACGCGTTGTTGATATTAGAGGCCAGACATTCCTTATGAACTAGGAATCTCTCCTGTCCACGGCCGATGTGGGATATATGTAGGGTGTCACACCCAAGGTGACTGGATCTGTTTTAGGCACAATGTTCGTGGTTTAATTACCGCATGTCCAACATCAGCTTCATGCATAATGTTTGGGGTATTACTAATTGGTTTGAATGAATGGGATAGATGACTTGCCCTAGGTGACTGGATCAGCTTCGGGCACAATGTTCGTGGTTTAATTACCACAGGTCCAGCATCAGATTCGTGCACAATGTTCGGGGCATTGTTCATCGATCCATATGAAATTAAAAGAATGACGTAACGTACAAAGAAAGAAAGTAAGAAAGTAAAAGAATGATATAAAGTACGTTACGAAAGAATGAGAACGAAAGTAAGAGAATGTTAATGAAAAACATGAAATGAAAGAATGTTATGAATATGATGGTGATGGAAAAATGAATAATAATGAAAGCTAATAAAAAAAATTCTCTATCTGTACATATGATGTATGATCGCGTATGAAAGTAAATAAAGGTTTTAACGAAAGTAAGGTATTTTATTTATAAAACTAGAACTCACTCAGTAACGCTGACTTTTATGTAGTTTCCAGTTGGCAGGTAAGAGTTGCTGAGGATGGCACGGGCAGCTACTTGGCATTTTTGGGATGGCATTCATTAGCATAATAATGATGTTTTTGTGATGTAATGCAATTATAATATTTTATAACAGTTAACTGTATTGTATTACTTTGAAAAAGTCGTCATTAAAATATATGAAATGGTTTTAATTAATTTCCGCTGCGATGTTTTAAATAATTTTATGTTTTATGTGTGATGAATGACCAACTGTGAGGTGCCCGGGAATAGGGCCTTACAAGTTGGTATCAGAGCCAAAGTTTAAGTGAAACGGGTAAAAATTTTCAAAAGAAAACTAAACATAAACTAAAAATGGACAAAGGAAAGGGATGCCAGTCCGAGTAGCTACGTGGCATCAGGTATTTTCTTAAATGCTAACCGGTATTATGTACGCATGTTATTTGGTCTGTTTTCCTTAGTAGATTTAGATACTGATGTAGTTAGGATAGGAAATACTTAGGGTGTGAAGAGTAAAGTAAGTGGTTAATCACAACTGGCCACTGTAATTAGAAACTTACTATACTTGACATAATCCGAGCTATTACCTTGAATGACCGTGTTAGTGTTTGAATCTTATAGTGTATTAGAGGATGGATGGAGGTAGATCTACTAAGGCTTCACGAGGCGGAGTACGTGGTGGACGTGGTGCTGGACCACGGGCCACAAGAGGAAGGCCCAGGGTTGAGAAGGTGACCCATGAGGAGCCTGAGACCCCTCATCCAGAGGGTGGTGATGAGAGTGCTAATTTGAGAGCCTCGGTGAAGGAGGCCGTGGTGGAGGAGATTCATCAAGTCATGTAGAGGATCCTGCCGTCTGTGGTGACCGAAGTGATTAAAGCTGTTAGAGAAGGAGATATGAAGGATAGGAACAGGTCCTCAGGAGGAAGAGAACAACCTGAGACCGAGACGGTTATCCCTACATATGAGGAAGAGGAGGAAGAAGAGCCCGTGCTGGAGACAACATGAGGCTGTAACTATGGGGCATTTTAGAGATGCAAGCCCCCTACCTTTGATGGTAATGGCACTGCTGCTGCTGCTCACCGATAGGTGAGGGAGATGGAGGCTATCCTTGAAATCAGCAAGTGCCAAGAGGACCAGAAGGTGAAGTTTACCACTTATTTGTTTATGGACTCGGCTCTATGTTGGTGGGACAACATTGTCCAAGCCGAGGGTAGTAGGGCGATCGGTAGAATTAGGTGGCCAGAGTTGAAAAAGTTGATGATTGAGGAATTCTGTCCTCATAGGGAGTTAGACAAGGTGGAGAGAGAGTTCCTACAACTGGAGGTGGGGACCATGACACATCAGCACTACACCACCAAGTTCAACGAGATGGCACGGCTGGTGCCGGATCAGGTGACGCCCCCCGTCACGAAAGATCAAAAGATACATCCAAGACTTGTCGGTGGATATCCGTAGGCATATGATCACTGCCCGATCGAGCACGTTCATGTCGGTGGTTGATTTGGCGGGAAGACTATATGATGAAAGGAAGGTAGTGGTGGCTGAGGTGAGTAAGAAAGGTGGTGGTGACCGGAACTGGAACGGGAAGCTGTTTGGACGGGGTGGTGCTCCGGCAAATAACAAGAAAGCTAGGGTGGATGATCGACGGGTGGTTGCCACAGGCTCAGGAGTGAAGAGATGCGGTTAGTGTGGGAAGGAGCACGCTGGTGAGTGCAGGTTGGGGCTTAATGTTTGTTTCAAGTGCGGGAGGCCGCTGCCACATCTCTAGAGATTTCAGAGCAGCGAGGTGCTTCAACTGTGGTGAAGTAGGCCACCTGAGCAAGGAGTGCAAGAAGCCAAGGGCAGAGAGTTCCGGAGTGGGGAAGAGGACCGGAACTGAGGAGCATAGGACAAGTGCCAGAGCATTCACGATGACCAGGGAAGAGGCTAGCACGGACCTCGATGTTGTGTCAGATATGTTTCTAGTAAATCAAACTCTTGCTTCTGTGTTATTTGATTCTGGTGCTAGTAGGAGTTTTATTTCTACGGCTTTCTGTGATAAGTTATCTGTTAGCAGTAGAAGTATTAATGATCTCTTTGATGTAGAAACTGCAATTGATAAGTCAACTAGAATTACTGATATGATAGAGGACTGTGCCATAGAATTAGAAGGTCATAGGTTTGCTGCTAGGTTACATGTGATGCCCTAAATGCATTTGATGTAGTACTAGGGATGGATTGGTTAACAACCTATGAGGCAAACATCATGTGTCGAAAGAAGATGATTAGATTGACAGCGCCTGACGAGAGTTTGGTGACGATATACGGTGATCTAGTTACAACGATTCCGAAAGTGATTTCGATGGTGGTGGCTGGAATGTGCATGAGGCGTGGATGTAGTGCTTATTTGGCCTACGTGAAGGATGTGGACACGTCAACACCATAATTGTCCGATGTACCGGTGGTGTGTGACTTTCCCGATGTGTTTCCATAGGACTTATCAGGTGTGCCACCAGATCATGAAATTGAATTACAAATTGACTTGATACCTGGTGCTTAGCCTGTAGCTAAGGCACCGTATCGGTTGGCTTTGACTGAGATGAAGGAATTGATGGACTAACTAGAAGAGTTGATTGATAAGGGTTTCATCAGACCGAGTATCTCTCCTTGGGGTGCTCTGGTCTTGTTTGTAAAGAAAAAGGACGGTAGCATGAGGATGTGTATCGACTACCGTGAGTTGAACAAGTTGACGGTGAAGAATCGGTATCCATTACCGAGGATTGATGACTTGTTCGATCAGCTTCAGGGTGCCAGTTGGTTCTCGAGAATAGACCTTCGATCTGGCTACCATCAGTTGAAGGTGAAAGAGCAGGACATTCCTAAAACAGCTTTTCGCACTCGTTATGGACATTACGAGTTTCTTGTTATGTCTTTCAGTTTAACTAACGCGCCAGCTGCTTTTATGGATTTGATAAATCGAGTGTGTCGGCCATGTTAGATAAATTAGTGATTGTATTTATTGATAATATCCTGATTTATTCGAAGAGCAAAGAGCAGCATGCCGGTCATATTCAGGAGGTGTTAGAGACATTGAGAAAGGAGAAGCTGTATGCTAAGTTCTTCAAGTGCGCATTCTGGCTGCGCGAAGTTCAGTTCTTGGGTCACGTGATAAATCCTGAGGGGATTATGTAGACCCGGCAAAGGTTGAGGCCATGATGCAATGGAAGTCTCCAAAGACGCCATCCGAGATCCGTAGCTTCTTAGGATTGGCGGGATATTATCTAAGATTCATCCAAGACTTTTCCAAGGTAGCCTCACCTTTGACAAAGTTGACTCGTAAGGATGTGAAGTTCGTGTGGGGTCGAGAACAAGAGGATGCTTTTGAGGAGTTAAAGACAAGGTTGACGCAAGCTCCTGTCTTGACATTGCCCCAAGGGAGTGAGGACTTAGTGGTGTATTTGGATGCATCTTATTCGGGGCTAGGTTACGTGTTAATGCAACGTGGAAGGGTAATAGCCTATGCATACCGATAGCTGAAAACCCATGAAGTCAACTATCCCACGCAGGATCTAGAACTAGCTGCTGTGGTTTTCGCGTTGAAGATTTGGCGACACTACCTATATGGGACGAAGTGCACAATCTTCACTGACCACAAGAGCTTAAAGTACTTCTTTGAGCAGAAAGATTTGAATATGAGGTAGAGGAGATGGTTGGAGCTCATAAAATATTACGATTGCGAGATCCATTACCATCCGGGCAAGGCCAACGTGGTGGCAGATGCCCTTAGCCGAAAGGAGAGACCCAAGCCGATTTGGGTGAAGGCATATCAGTTGATTATGACCTCTGAAGTGATGACGCAGGTCAAGGAGTTTCAAGATGAGGCTTTGAAAGAAGATCATCTTAACTCTGAAAGGATGAAAGGTCTAGTCATAGAGTTGGGTGAAAACACTCTTGGTGTTAGGACCCGATCTGGACAAATGTGGATTCCTCGTTACGGGGACTTACGTGGAAAGATCATGGATGAGGCTCATAAGACTCGATACTCCATTCATCCCGATGCTACCAAGATGTACCACGATATGAAGAAGGATTATTGGTGGTCGGTATGAAGCGTGATGTAGCAGAGTATGTGAGCGAGTGCCTTACTTGTTTGCAAGTGAAGACAGAACATCAGAAGCCGTACGGGGAAATCCAAACTTTGGATATACCCGAATGGAAGTGGGAGCATAACACCATGGACTTTATTACGAAGTTACTGCGTACCACGAGAGGGTATGATGCTATATGGGTGATAGTTGATCGTTTGACGAAGAGTGCTCACTTCCTACCGATCCAAGAGACGTATTCCTCTGAGAGACTCGCGGATCATTTATCAAAGAGATTGTAGCTCGTCATGGTGTACCAATGTCTATTGTATCTGATCGCGACACTCGGTTTACATCTAAGTTTTGGAAGAAATTTCACGATGCGACGGGTACGAGGCTACACATCAGCATGACTTATTATCCTCAGACGGACAGTCAGTCTGAGAGGACAATCCAGACACTCGAGGACATGCTTCGAGCGTGCATGATCGATTTTGGAGGAAGTTGGGATGACTATTTGCCATTAGCAGAATTCTCGTACAACAACAGTTATCATGCCAGCATTGGCATGTCGCCATACGAGATGCTATACGGTAAGAGATGTAGGACACCCGTTTGTTGGGGTGACATTGGTCAGAAAGAGTTGGGAAGCATTGAGGTGATCGAGGCTACGACTGAGAAACTAGAAAAGATTAAAGCCTTTATGAAGGCATCCAAAGATAGGCAAAATTCGTATGCCGATAAACGGCGTAGACCGAGTGAGTTCCAGGTGGGTGATAGGGTAATGTTAAAAGTCTCACCTTGTAAGGGTATCATTCGGTTTAGAAAGTGGGGCAAAATTGAGCCCGAGGTAATAGGAGCTTTTCGAATCATTGCCCGAGTAGGAGAGGTGGTCTATAGGCTATAACTACCCGATGAGTTAAGTGGAATTCACCTGACATTCCATGTATCTCATCTGCGGAAGTGTTTAGCAGATGAGGATATGGTTGTACCACTGGGAGATATCAAAGTAGATGAACGACTCAATTATGTGGAGCAACCAGTGGCAATCATTGATCGAAAGGAGAAAAGGTTAAGGAATAAAGTGGTTCCTCTTATGCGTGTACAGTGGAAGCACGGGAAGGGATCCGAGTCTACATGGGAGACGGAAGGAGAGATGAGGCAGCATTACCCTCATCTGTTTGAGAAATAACAGGTTTCGAGGATGAAACCTATATAAGGGGGGTGGACTTGTAACACCCGGATATTTTTATAAACGATAATGAAAGAATAAACGTGAATAAAAGGAGAAAGTGCAATTTAACCTAAATTAAGGGGTTAAAAGTGACAAAAGGACCAAAAGAATAAAAAGTGGGTACAAAAGGTGATATGGCCGCCATGTTGGCTGCAAATCACCTTTTTGCAATCGGATTCTAGAGAGAGAAAGAGCAGAGCTCGGATTTTGAAGGAAGAACAAGAAGAAGTCGAAATTAAGGCGTTTGAACTCACTACATTCGGGTTTAAAGGAGTCATACACGAAAACTGCATAAGGTGAGTTTCTAGAACCCCCTTTTTACATGTTTTAAACGATTTGGGGCTGGAAAGTGCATGTAAATATGTTTTCGTAAAAAAATGGGTTTTTAACCGTATGCGTGTGTATGAATGTGTATGTTTTGGGTGTAAGTTTGGGGTTGATTATGGTTATGTTCATGTTATAATGTTTAGAATGTTAGTTCTAACTGCCTAGAAACCCAAACGTCTAAACAGTACCCAACCGCCTAAGTGTCCATGCGCCTAATTCAGGCCCAAACGCCTGAATAGTAGCCAAACGTCTAGGATTTTCCCAGATTGTCTAAGTGTTAGGCCATGCGCCTGAATAGTACCCAACTGCCCAAAAGGCACATACCCCTAAAGTGTAGATGTTAAGTATAAGTCCAGACGCCCGCATAGTAGCAAAGCGCCTGAATAGGGTAGAGACGCCCAAATAGTGCCCATGCGCCTAAACACTTAGAATTATTTCTGAAATTTTAGGAAAAACAGAAATTGTAGGGTTTGACCTGATTTGACTTATGGGCTATGATTACCTATTTTAAGCATGATTATAGGATGTTTTAGGGTTATGGAATGTAGGATTGATGCATGGTATGTATAATATGTTATCTTTAAATGTTATTTATACATATTTATTTTATGTTATGAAATACGTTAAATATTATGTTATTACTTTACGTAGTATGAAATGAATGAAAGAACGTAAAGAATAACGTATCGAAGTGAAAGATAACAAAGATGAAAAGTAAAAACATAATGAAAGAAAGAATGGCTTGCAAGCAAATAAAAGGAGGTGCACGACCATGTTGTCGTTAGCTCAATTGTGATGTGGGTTAGCTACCCCAAAGGATGCACACAGGGTCAATCATTGAGATTGACAAGGCCTGTTGGTATGCCCTAGGTGACTGGATCAGCTTCGGGCACAATGTTTGTGGTTTAATTACCACAGGTCCAACATCAGATTCGTGCATAATGTTTGGGGTATTACCAATTAGTTTGAATGAATGGGAGAGATGACTTGCCCTAGGTGACTGGATCAGCTTCGGGCATAATGTACGTGGTTTAATTACCACAGGTCCAGCATCAGCTTCGTGCACAATGTTCGGGGCATTGTTCATCAATCCATATGAAAGTAAAAGAATGACGTAATGTACAAAGAAAGAAATTAAGAAAGTAAGAAAGTAAAAGAATGATGTAAAGTACGTTACGAAAGAATGAGAACGAAAGTAAGATACTGTTAATGAAAAGCATGAAATGAAAGATTGTTATGAATATGATGGTGATGGAAAAATGAATGATAATGAAAGCTAATAAAAATATTCTCTATCTGTATGTATGATGTATGATCGCGTATGAAAGTAAAGAAAGGTTTTAACAAAAGTAATGTATTTTATTTATAAAACTAGAACTCACTCAGCAACGCTGACTTTTATGTATTTTCCAGTTGGCAGGTAAGAGTTGCTGAGGATTGCACGGGGCAGCTACTTGGCATTTTTGGGATGACATCCATTAGCATAACAATGACGTTTTTGTGATTTAATGAAATTATAATATTTGGTAACAGTTAACTATATTGTATTACTTTACAAAACTCGTCATTAAAATATATGAAATGGTTTTAATTAATTTCCGCTGCGATTTTTTAGATAATTGTATGTTTTATGTGCGATTGATGACCAACTGTGAGGTGCCCAGGAATGGGGCCTTACAGTGGCTGTCCTTTGATGCTTTCTGTAGTTTTCCTAGATGACTTATATGACGCTCTCTTGACAATCTTGGCCTTGGTTTGGACGGAGCTGTTGTTTTGTTCTACTAGTTCTCGAACAGGGTTGATCCTTTTTCTTGCAGCTCTAGAATCTTTACACTTAAGATAATGCAATGATGTTTTTCTTAACAGACAATTCTTGAGCTCTGTCAGTTAAGTAACTCTATGAGTTCATTATTAACCTTCTGTGGGAACATCTCCATCCTTTTAGTTATCAAGAATCTGGCCATTCTTTACTGAGACTCATTCTCAACTTATTCTTCAGCAATAATGTCTCTTATCTTTTTCTAAGGTAGAGATTATAGTAGGTCTAACTGCTGAAGGTCTAGTAGATACACTTGAGGCCTCCCCAGCTGACTTGGGGATCATCAGCAGTTGTTTGACCTTTCTCAGTATCCTTGCTGACTTCTTGGCCATCTGGTAGGGCTTTGAAGTGATGAAAGTTTTTTGAAGATTTTTGCTCTCAAATGAGATTGGATGATTACAATGGTAAGAACAAGTACAGATTTAGTTCAGGATATATATGATAGCAAGATTTTAAATTTTACCACCGTAACTGTAAATCAGACGGTTTTATAATGATGGAATAGTATTTTCAGGCAAAACCTACGACGCCACTACCTATCGGAAGATAGAAATGGGTCCTACAGGATCATTTATAAGACATGTATTATCAAGGAACCAATTTTTAGGAAACTAATTTTCACAATTTTTATTAAAATTCATTTTATAAATTATTTAACTATTCAAAGTTTATCATCCCAATAGCATGTACAAGATATTTAAACCTTGGTTATCAAATACATTTGTTAAAAAGAATACATATTTGTTTATTGTTTGAACCTTAATTAATTTAATTATATTTTTTCTACATAATCTTTAATGAAATGATACTTGATATCATTGTGTTTTGTCTTTGAATGCTGAACTGGATTGTTTTGATTGAGATCATATTGTTGTTGTCAATGTGAATTGGAGTATTCATGAAGTTTATCCCATAGTCTCTAAGTTGAGTTTGAATCTATAGGACCTGAGCACAATAACTGAAAGCAGCAATGTACTCTGCTTCAGCAGTTGATGTAGATACATAGGTTTGGTTCTTGCATTACCATAAAACCAATCTTCCCCCTAGAAATTAAAATCTTCCAAGGTGAATTTCTTGTTGATATTACATCCTTCATAGTCACTATCTGTATATCCATAGAGATTGAAGTGAGCACTCTTAAAGTACCATAATCCCAACTTAGGTTCCCCTTTAAGATACTCAAAATCTTCTTTGCAGCTATCATGTGTGACAATTTTTGACCAGCTTGGAATCTTGAGCACACACATGTGACAAACATAATCTAGTCTACTTGCTATGAGCTACATGAGAGATCCATTGATTGTTCTATACTGATGCTGATCAACTTCTTCCCCCTCAAGATCAGGGGTTACAGAACATGTTCTAAACATAGGGTTTTAGCAGTTTAGAATTTGTAGCTTGACATCTTACCAAGATGTCTTGAACATACTTAGATTGATTTATGAAGATCCCATTGTTTTATTGGTAATCCTAAGAAGAAAGTGATTTCTCCCATTGAACTCATCTCAAACTTAGACTTCATAAGACTCTCAAAGTTTACAATCTCTTATTTGTAGAACCAAATATAATGTCATCCATATATACTTGTACCAAAATAATATCCAAATTAACTTTCTTTATGAAGAGAGTTTTGCCTATGGATTCTTTGGTGTATCCATTTCTCAGAAGAAGGTAGAGAGTATCTCATATCATTTTAGGAGCCTGATGAAGCCCATAAAGAGCTTTTTCAAGTTTACAAACATAATCTGGATACTTAGGATCTTTAAACCTAGGAGGATGATAGACATAAACTTCTTCATCTATCTTACTATAGAGAATACACTCTTGACAATCATCTGAAACACTTTGAATTCTTATGAGGTAGGAATTGCTAAAAAAAATTCAGGTTGCTTCAACACTACCATAGGAACACAAACTTCATCATAATCAATCCCTTCTTCTTGTTTGTACCCTTGTATCATTAGTCTTGCTTTATTTTTATAATAATACCCCTGTCATACTTCTTGCTTTTGAACACCCATTTGGTTCCTATTGTAGTCTTTCTCTTAGGAAGTGCACATATTTTCCAAACCTTCTGTCTTTCAAACTGAAGAAGCTCCTCTTCCATAGCTTCTACCAGTTGTTATCTCTTAAAGCCTCATCTACTTTCCTTGGTTATAGTTGAGAAAAATCATGATAACAAACAATTTTGCCTCATATGTTTTGCTTCTTGTCTTGACACCATCATTAACACTTCCAATAACATTCTCAATGGGATACTCTATGAATTCTTAGTCTTAGGATGACTAGGAGTTGTTGAATAGATCCAAGTTAAAGATATTTATTTTAGGAAGTTTGACAGATACTCCCTCGTCCCATTATAAGTGTCTAGATTCCCTTTTTTATTTGTCCCATTTCAAGTGTCCACTTTTAAACCTTATATGTCAATTTTCAAATTTACTCTTAATCATAGACAATTAACAATAATAAAAAGTATTTGATGGGTCCACATAATAAAAAGCAACAACACAACAAAACCCAAAATATTTCCAACTTTTACTTCTAAACCAGTACATCCATTTTACAGTTCGATGATTCCTTAGTTTCATTTACATACACTAACTTGAGTACAAAACACAAAAGCTTTACTCTTTCAGTTCTTTTTCATGCATATACTCATACCCACGTACAAAATATCTTTTGCTTCATGTTTTTTTTCTTTTTTTCATTTGTCTAGTGATCCAAACGTGAGACTACTTGTCAATCAAATTTCTATCACACTTGATTTGCAACGGTAACATTCTTTGACGTTCCAATTTACCTTTACCAATATGCGGTGTTTGATAATGATTGCTACCATTCACCTTCATAATTTCCTTCATGCATGTTTGTAGAGTCAAAAAGAATTGTTAAGCTCATTGATGACATTTTTTCAAATGAGGTTTGGACTGCTTGAACCAATTCATCGATTGATCCCAAACCTCTTGTTCTTGAAGTGACTGAATTGCGCGAAAAAACCCGAGATCTAACACATTTAAATCTGGGCTATTTGGAGGTTGAAAATGAAGTCGAATATCCAACCCATCTCGAGATGCTTCTTGAATAAACTATTCATCATCAATACTAATATGTGGCTTCGCATTGTCTTGTTGAATAAAAATTAGAACCGTATGACCTTGTGGCCATTTATCTCGGATAGCCGTAGCACTTTATCATTAATCATGACCTCGTTACTTCTTTAGTCACCGGGGGGATAAGATAGGCTTAGTCCCCATAATTCCCGCAACATATTCGTACTTAACTGTTTGCGGGTTCAAGTTTTGTGAAAGGAA